>LNKV01000026.1:0-300000 GCA_001465935.1 Clarireedia homoeocarpa
ATCCTCTTAGCTCTGTAGTTGTTAATTCTAAGGTCATTCAGTGTCTTAACTGGCAGTCTCGTCACATATATTGCACTCGCTTTGTCTTGTTCGAAGGGGAAATCTACTTCTTAACATAGGCCTGCTTATAGCGCCGAGCCTGTTTAGTATATCGACGTAGATTCCGACCTAGTTGGCGCGGTTTAAGACGAATATTGTGATACTGAAGTTGAACCTTATATACTTGATCGCGTACCGGGTTCGAAGCAGGATCAACCAGCTGTTTATAGGTCTCGGGGGAGTGTCGCAATGGTGGCCCTAGATTATTTGAGAGCTTGCGAGTATGATGATACGCGTTATCCCCAAACTTTTTGCGTTGTTCGATCAAATAATATACGGTGCTTCGTGCAATGCCAAAACGGGTTGCGAAGGAGGGTACTGACTCCTTAGGCTTCCTACTGTCCAACGTATCGTAGAATCGTATTCTTTTTTTAGTCGAATGTTCCTTATATATAACCTGACTAGGAGGTGTAATATCGCGTCTTGTACGTCTGGTGTTGACCATTTTTAATGTAGTTGATTAAAAGGTGTCACTTATTGAAAATTATTTTTATGAGGTTTTTCGCTTAAAATCCGCGTCCAATGAGTTAGTACACCCCCTGGTGGATCTAGATATCTATCTTTGTTATGGTGAATACTAAGAAACTCTCCAACACGGTGATACATTACTAATTCTATATCATATTTGAACAAGGGCAGCCAGCATCAGCACTCTGCGACTCATTGGATCATTCTTCTTTGATAATGCATAAGTTATTAAATATTTGGTATTTGCAGAACTATCACAGCAGGGTAAAATGAACCCCACTCATATCGATGACTTCTCATGAAAGAACAACCATCATTGGTAGCACCATCCAGTGGTGAGATGAAAATCTTGTGATCAACCGACACAACACGGCTCGACATGTTGAGCTACTGCTTTGTATGGCAGCTTCTGCTAGAGCTCCTACGCACCGGTGCAGATCCCTACGCGATCAAAATATCCCAAGCCATGAAATTTCGGGTTCTTACAGCGTCAATGACTGCATCGGTAGGCTTCATATCTGCACCTCTTCTCCAATACTCCTCCAGACACTCTAATGATTCGCGGAATGTTCCTATCCATGCTACATTTGGGGATGACAGCAAGCTTCTAAAAAAGTCATACTGGCTCGGCTCTGCTACAGATGCTGCCACGCATAACGGCCAGTGTAGTAGGCTTGATAACTCTGGATTGTTGATATAAGTGTAAGACTCAAGAGCCCGACTGAGTCCTTGTTGAATCTCCGGTAGCTTTGGTAAGGCCCCCGATAGTACCACCTCAAGAAGGATGGATATGGAACAAGCAAAAATGTGTGTTACGACAAGTATGCCGTAGTCTGGTGATTGAAGTCCTGTGTCCGTAGCTCTGCTACTATTTGGCGGGCTTTTCTTGAAGTTGTTTATCTCTTCCATATTAAGAGCGATACCCCTTTCCAAAGTCGTCTTAATAGGTAAGGCTCTTGACATCAGCTCTCGTAAACTCAGTAGCCCTTCGGCCTGCGTTTTCCCCTTCCAACTACGCAGGGAATAAACGTCCAAAAGTATGCTAAATAGCCAACTGCGACACTGGAGAGCTCCCTGTAAAGGAATACCATAAGAGGATCCTTGGAGTAGCTGTTGATACCGTTCACTCAATGCCGGAACTGAGTTTCTAGCGAGGCTCGATAAAATATCGAATCTGATGATGCAGCCAATGAGAAAGACTTTAGCTGACTCGACCACATCCATCTCACTGTCTTTCTCATCATAACTGCAAGGTCCGAAAGATCCAAACGGTTGATCTAGACGATCGATCCAAGAATTGACAATTGAGATACCCGCGTCTAAATGGGAGCGCCAATCAGAGGATCTTGACTTGTACAAACGCTTTACGATTCGCTTTAGTATATGCAAGCAATGACTGAATAGATTGACTTACAGCAGAATGCAAAAACATAACTATACAAGCTAAAAGAGAGACATCTTCGTACGATCTAGGGTCTTGTAACTCAATCTGAAATTTTTTGATCGCCACGTCATACTGAGGTGTGTGCCCATCGCTACCCTCATCTAGATGAAGATCCTTACGCTCTCTTTTGTCTGTATTTGTTTGAAGATACTTGTGGGAGCTACTCAAGGCTAATGTCCCATGATATAGTGGCTGTGACTTAGAAACCAACCACATAATGTGGCCTTGGTCAAAAGCAGATGTATGCAACTGGCAAAATGGAAATTGCCAATTAAACACCTTCTCAAAGTAGTAGGCCAAGAATGTAGCATCTTCGACTTTGTCAATTGCCAGTACTGATTTGGTCGAAGCAGAGGGGTGAGTTGTCTTGGGAGACTGCTTTGACCTAGATGTGTTTCCCCAAATATCTATGGCCCGGGGCTTCGTAATAGACTGTGATGGAAAGTAGATGGCATGCGTAGATGTCGATTCCTTCTCAAAAGTGTAGTTATCTGAAAGGGAGGTTTCGATCCCACGTGATGTACCTTGTGGCTCAGGAAGATATATATCTGTGACGGGAAAGTCCGGGAATGTAAGGTCATCTAAAGCAGGAAAGGTACAATCAAAATTACCCAAGCGAGGAGAGCCTGGCGATAGGAAAGGAGAAAAAGATCGATTGTCCCAAATGGAGCTTTCTGGGGTTGTAGGGGTCACAACGGAGGCTAAGCTGAAATCATGACTGGAGTTCCGACAATGAGAATCGGTGCTGGAAACGTTCCCCCTGCGTCTTTTTCTTCTTACTTCCGCGACCATCTGCTTGATCTTTGTTGCTTGTGCCTTCTGCCTTGAGCCTCTGTCCATCCAGGCAGGCTGTTGGCCATAACCATAGCACTCCAGTTCCAAAGATTTACAGGCTGAGCAGATTGGGATTTCTTCGTCACATTTCCTCTTCCTCACACGACATGTCCAGCACCCTTTCATGCTTCGACACTCGTTCCTCATTGTTCAAGAATAATACAACAAATGATGGCCAAAAGAAATTGGTGAAAATAAGCGTATAGGAACCAACAGCTTCATCAAACATAATCGGCGCCATACATACTTGTATCTGCATCTAGCTGCCATCAACCGCGCTAACGTGATATTTAGAAATGCTCTATGTGACACTGGCGCATAAGCATATATTGGGACAAGCCTCCGTCAATGCGCTTGCGCCGTCATACTGTGCTGCCTTCCTATCGCAGTACCAATGCTAATAAGCAGAAGTGTATACCGCTACTATAAGATCCAGTGTTATGCAGCTGGATTTGATTCACTCGTTATTGGGCGCTCTGATATTATGTAAGAGTTTAAGTGTAAAACTTATAGATAACATGCCCACATAATATATGCATTTGCGCCGCAGTGGTGCAGAGCCTTCCTATTGAGGAAGCTAGGCGGAATGCAATCTGCATTCCAGATGGCGAGTATCTCTGCGATCCGGGGGATCTATCGCCTTGGAAATATGAGTGGCTGGCGACAACTTTACTACCAAGGCCGTGTGGAAAAGAAGCACATCAAGCCGTGGTTGAGTGAAGCTTAAATCAGGGTGCGTATTTCGCTCAGAAAGTTGAAGATCCTATACTGGTGGAACTACCTTAGCACAGCAGGGGTGGGTAAGCTGAGGTGAGCAAGTATTGAACATCGCAGGACGCCAAGGTGGTTCGATTTTAGATAGATCTGAGAGATTTTCCCATAAACTGCCGGATTTGGGCCGTTTTCGGAGCAGAATCCGCCGTGAGGAATTCAACCCTTACTATCCCCCTTTACCCAGTAACCGAGGTATTTAAGCTTATTTTTCGAAGGAGGGCTGGAGTATTGTACCAGTGCTGGTTGTAGTTAAGAACTTACGAGTGTGGCATCAGATTCTTCTACGGCCGGCGGGGAGATGTAACCCCACCCCGGCGCCAAGATGTGGACGCTGCACGCCGCATCATCGTCACAGCTTGCCACCTCGATACGACTTTCCCTAATCATTTGTCTTGCTTTTGCTGATATGGAAACTAACCTCGCCAATGAGCCCTTTGTTGCTGCAACGGAAAGTCAGAATGTCTGATTCTTATATATTGATATCATGCTGGGAGGAGCAAGTTGAAGACATTGGCTGTCATTTAAGCACTGCTTCTGGCTCTATAATCTTATTAGCTTTGTCTCCCCAGATTTTAGGAGTTGAATCTGTCGCTCCTGGTCCAAACTTATATAAATCGTCGTCAATTTTCACTGCTCTCATCGTCTGTTTGAGGTTCATCTCTTTGTCATAATTCGATGATGGAGAAATCTCTCTTTGCGCCAAAGCTTCACGGTCCCGAATATAAGAGGATACTCACCGAATATGACTCGTCTAGCGAGGATGGGTCCGAGATGAGCGTGAGCCGCTCGTGGTTCCGAGAACTCAGCAATGATCTACGGTCCAGGATCTCTAGAAGATTTTTACTTTCGGTTACATTGGTATCGATATTGTTGTTGTTCGTCTCGTCCCTGACAATAACAGGCCTGGTTATCTCCCATAGGAGAACACACCAGACCCATCAGGACCATCCCCTTCCTGAAGGGACAGCCTGTGGCGGTAACCCGACTGATGCAAGACTGCAAGGATGTCGATTCGATCCGATGATGAGCGCATGGATAAAAGAAGAATGCGTGTTCGATGAGTTGATTGAACATGCTGGCGACATCTTCACGAACTGGGATTGGTTCTCCGATGTCGACCTTACGCAGCCAATTCTCGGCAAGGACTTGGATGTCTTAAGGGCTGGAAACTATTCCAAGGTGTGGACCTCACACTCGAATGCACACGAGCTCCACTGCGTATATGTCTGGAGGAAGGTGGCTATGGCTTTGCGCCATGATCCTCCGTTGGCGGACACGAGCAATGCGTATCATCATGCGACCCATTGCGCTGCCAGTCTTGAGCAAGTGTTGCAGCGAAAGGCATTACCTGAGAAACCAGAATCATTTGAATTCCCTTTAATGTATCATACATGTGCCGTTCTCAAGTACACCATTTGATGAAGTGGTGGTAGGAGAGTTCCTAGTACAGCTTGAAGATGGATTCTTATGGCTTGAAAAACGCTTTTCGTTGACTTTCGGTCGAACAACGCTGGTTCATATTTCGAGAGAATTTAGTTCAGTGCGAGGAAAGAACGAGTGAATGCGAGATGGTGGGACTGGAAGGCCTCCCTGCACCATTAGATGATGTATTGGACAGGAAGAGGACCATGTGAAATGTACCCTTGATTTCTTTTGGAGGCTCGTGATTTATGACTTTTCTCACACTGATTGAGATTCTTCTCTACCAGCGGTGAACAATTTTGATCCAAGTTTTGTTCCCAGAAGTATGACCTACCGGTGTCTGATACAGAAATCGAAGTTCTGAAGTTCATTTGATGACCTGAAGCGAATGAAAAGCCAGAGATGGTGATAATCAAGTGAAATTCCTCCGAGAGAGTGTGCGTATATGGGTGTAATCAAGTAAGACAATTGAGTTTCTTTCGACATTGGATGTACTAGTATTATCTGCTGAAGCACGAAGTCAGCTGCCTGGCACGTGAGTTTTCGTGCCAGGACTATCAGCTCGGAATTCATAACATAATAGAAAGCTGGGATATATTACCAGTAAGAATAACAGTAAGCACCGAGTTCAAACACAGCTAGCTTTGACAGTACCTCGTATGTGCATCAGCAAACATAAATATCCAAATCCTTCTGAAGGGATACATGACTATCCTAAGATCAGTGCTTCAGAGATTTTGCGGGGACAATAAAATGCAACTTCAATGCGTGAAAACGTGGCTCAAATCCGCAGAATGAAACCTCTTCAGCTATTCATTATATCAGTGGGAAGCTCACTCACCGATGTTTGCGATGCAGTCATGGGATGCGCTGTATATATTCCCGTGCTGGTTATCGGCCCAACGAACTGTCCGATGGCGCTGATTCTGACCCATCTCGTACCACAATACACAACCACTCGAACATCATAAAGCTCAGCATGCAAGGGGCCAATTCAATATGTGTTACAGGCCAATCGGCTGAGGTTTACATTAACAGTCACATGGCGCAACAAGGATTACTCCAAGACATGGTTCATAAAATTTAATTCTCATGCACTCTTCTGTCAATCCCCAGTATTACGAACGTACCAGGGGCTCGGAAAAGAAGCCGCGGTGTATGTAAGACAAAAGATGCATGCAGACAGCCCTAAGGCAGCCGCATCATGCGGGGAGCCTCAGCTCGTGGTCGTACAATCTCACATCAGATCGTTCCAGATCCGGTATACAACGTCCAACGTCCACGCTTTCTATGCTGATTTAGCGCAAGCAAAAACAGTAGTAGTGGTCGGATCGGCTGCATAAACCGTCGTCGTAAACTTGGCAACGGGGCCCACGCCACCCAGATTTTTCACGGTGAGCGAACAGCCGGCACAATCCACGCTATTCGTCTCCGTCACCGTAGACGGGTAAACTGTTTTCGTAGGTCCTAGATCGAATGTCTTGAACTGGTTGAGAGTTGTTGTGCAAGGTGTTGCTGAAGCGTCTTGTCTCTTGGCGTTGGCGGCCCCAGGAGTTGTGGTCACAGTGACTGTTTCTGTTGATGTCGCACAGCCTGTTTGGCAGCTGGCGCATGCGCCTGGGATTGTGACGGTAGGTGTCGTTTTTCCACAGCAGGAATCGCTGGGAGGAACCGAGATGGTGGTCGTGGCTAACAGAAGACAGAAGGGAACTGGACCGCAGGTTTTGGGATCGAAGGATTGGGTCCCAGAGCATGCTGAGAAGTAGAATGTTAGATTTCTGATATGAGAATAGGGCATAAACTTACGGAAGGAATTTTGCACTGAGGTGACTGTGCGTGTGTAGCATGAATGGGGTACCGATTGCACCGTGGTGATGGTGCTAACATAAGTAGTGGTGATCAAGCTCGGTGCGCAGGTGCCAACAGATCGCTGATTGAAAGCTTCTGGAAGACCGCTGACATTCTGGCTAGAAAAACGTTCAGCGCCAGACTAGGTAAGATGATAGAGGTGAGGTGGTCAAGGTATTCTTACAGCACAGAAAGCAGAATGACTGCAAAGGCATTGAGGCGATACATCATGAAGGAGGTGTTGAGGTTGGCGACTTGAGAGTATGTATATGGGAATGAGAATGATATAGACTTCAACCAAGTGTCTTGATACTCTCACTGGGAAGGGAGAGACAGCTTCTTTTATACCTTTCGAAAAAGCCTATCTTCTTTCCACCCTCGTTCCTCTGCGAATCAACTATTGACGCTTGCTGAAGGGAACGGAGCATCTTTTGGACCATTCCGATAGGGTAGATGCCTAGTGGTAGGCTTTTCACCTCAAATTTTACGCTGAAATCTGCAAGTCGGCGGAATCAATCAGAGAGCCTGCGATTTCATGGTGCCATCCCAGGCAATAAGCTGATGTTCGTATTTGACTGTGCCGTTTTTGTGCTACACGATGAGCACAGTTCTAGAACTAGCACAAGATAGTATCTATCACCAGGGCTGCCCTAACTGTCCGACCACCAGAAAACTTTCTATCAAAGTTGAATCGTTGCAACTTTGCTTAGAGTATACTTCGCCGAATATAAATTCAGTGTAGTAGCTACTTGTACTTTACTAAATATACAAGATCTTAATTTTGGTATTGGACAAGATTTTAAACTGATCCAAAGGTGGTCAAGCGGGGGCTCACTGTCATGCATAAAAATGTTTGTGAATGAGATGACATGTTCATAGAACTTATGAAATCTGGTGATTGCACCAAATTTAAATATTCTCTTACATAATATAAAGAGCAATCGTCCCATACTTTACACATCAGTCATACATAGCCAGCATTCAAATCATCCTATGACGCCCACTTAATGCAAGCCATTCGCTATGCTTTCCTAATCATGACACCTGAGTTTGAACACCTGCCTCGCCAATGCAACTACAATCCAAAATCCCCACCAAAACCCTAACGATACTCGTACAAAAATCTGAAAATTCTCAGCTTGAGATGTTCAAGAGAAAAAGTATTGACTTCTACTAAGCCGAGTGACGTCAAAAGCCCCCTTTAGTACGGTTAGTCTCAGCTGATAATCGGGTACGAGAATCATCTTACCTTTTTAGGAATCGGAGCAAATTTCAGAGGGATCCATATCCATGTAGGGGACTTTTTACTGCTCGAGCGCGGCGCGATTGTCGCTTCAAAGGAATTTTTGGCGGTAGGTTCTGAAGATTCTACCGCATCTGCGGGAGGAGTAACTCCAGCCTCGACGTCATTGGCTTGTGCCTCTGATGGCATGTTCTCTTCTAAGATTTCTTCCATTGTTCCATCATCCTCTGCTGTCAACCTCGAACTGGCTAAGCTTCCTAACGCGAGACTTTCCAGCTCCGGCTCATGGTCAAGGTCCGTGTCTGAAGCCATTTCCTCATAAATGCTAGCGGCGGTGACCATTTTCCGTCCTTTCTCAACGTCTTCCGGGTTGGATGAGCTTAGTAGGCGTAGCCTTTCGACTTCTTTTAGCAAGTCTGCATTTTTACTCCGTTCGCTAAGGGAGAGTGCTTTGCGGTGGCTAACGATCTTTTTAAAAGCTGCTGACGATGGTCGGACAGCCGCTAATTGCATATGCCCCTTGTAGCGAGCGTTGAATTCGGCTGCCAAACGTCCAATTACATCATCACTGTGCATTTCAATGAATGCATCTCTCAAAATCATGTTCATAGAATCTATATCGCATGCATGAGTCCAGAATGAGTCATGTACAGCAGCGAAAGCAAGCTTGGCGTCATGGCATTTCGTTGCAGAGAGAAGCATATGCGTCGCATCCAGAGAATGGATGAAGTTAGGTGGAAAAGCTTGAAATTGCTTGCGCATATTGACAGGATCCGATCGGTGTGGGTCAGTCAGACTGATAGATTGAAGATTTGTCTTAACTGAGCGAGTCTTGGAGCTTCGATAGGGCTGAACGACTGGCATATTCAATGGAGTCGTCCATACTACGCTGCTCTTGAACTGAGCTATCTCATCGAGCTGCGCGGCTTTAAGGCGACGCCCAGTCTTCTTTTCGACGAATTCCGAGGCTATGCGTTCAATCTGCTCAGGGGTAAGGCTCTTCGAAACTCGCGTAGCACAGTCTCCAAGCCAGTACTGGATATCATGTGCGCCTTTGAACATAGTCGAGAGAGCTGTGAAGATTTTCATTGCCACATAAGTTGATAACGTATTCGCGTTGGCTTCAGCTGTTTCTGGTAAGTCCTTGTAAGCTGCTACAAGTTGCTTCCGTACTTGAGCTTTAGCGCCAATGAATGTAACTCCATAAACGTTGGTCATGACTGTTTGCTTAACCACTTTGCGAGTGATTCTTCCCTCAAGGTACTTTGCTAGTTTATGACCCTTTTCCATATCCTTAGAAATGCTCTCCTTGACAAGATCTGCGACTGCCGTGTAGACATCGGCAGGTCGATCACCAGGCTCAAGATTGACTTGTTGGGCGCCCCATATATCACCGCCCAAGGCCGCATAATGCTGGAGACCATTGCAAGTGCCATCTTGATGGACTGGTAAATGGGAGATAAAACTTGTGGGGTCGGGTGACTCTAGGGCGTTCCTAAGCTCGATAGATGCCGCTAGACACTGCCATGGATCTTCAGCTGTCAGCCACCACCGTTTACCTCCAAGAGGATTTGAAGCAGAGTCATATATTTGTTCAATGTTTTTCATAGCGAATTCCTCTCGCTCTTTGAGACTTGCTTTGTCGAAGCCATAAACATTAGCTAGATGGACCTTGAGCCATTTTAGACCCGAGTTCCCGAGCGGTCTCCCTGTTCCAAACACTAGGAGTCCTCGACAGTGGTCCGCTCCCATGTGATTAAGATATGGTGGAATCGGATAAGCTCTGCCACGGAAATCCATATTATGAGGAAAATAGAAAATCCTCTTGCGTAGGGCTCGCGCAATCTCGAGTTGAAAGTTCTGGAAGCAACGTTGAGAGTGGAAGGCTCCTTTAGTATTTTCAAGCTTTTTAACGGCAGTTATCCATCGTCGTCGTTCCAGAGGGTCGGTTGACGCATCGGGCTCTGGCGGATAATCGAGCTTAGGATTGGCAGGAGCAAGATTCGCAATTGGTTCACCCGAGTTCCAAGCTTCTAACATAACGTCGAAAACCGGCTCATTGATACTCCACGCTTGCTCGCCAAGAATATTGAGCCCCTCAAGGACTCTAGTCATGTTTCCCCTATCGATAGCAGCATTTGCGTAGACTCTCTGGTCTCGACTACCATTCTTGACTCGCATCACCTTGCCTGGGTGGCTTAGGAATCCACCTGAAGCAAAATTCGTCCATGGCTCAGGCTTTACCAGCATAGGTAAATGCTTCGCTAAAAGACTATGGACAGGTTCACGCCTTAGCCGCTCCACGAGCTCTTTGTGGGCCATAACCACACCCTGCTTTCTCCCCATTTTGTATTGTTGCCCATGTGAAAACGCAGCTTGCATCTGAGTAATGGTTTCTCCGGTTTCTGGATCTTGCATGGTGACAGGTACTCGAGCAACGTCGAGCATCGCCGACAACAGATAAGAGCCTACTTCGGCTTTAATTGACGTGGGCCACTGCTTCTCAACAATCATATTGTAGAGAGCTTCCTCGTTTTCAACCGACCTCGAACCCGCAACAGCTTCGGCTTTTATTTTGAGGGCTTGGATTATCCGAAATTTATGCGAGGAGGATTGTTTGGGATCACTCCAGACGATTCTGCGGTAATTGTCTTCTCTGGAAATGCTTTCCATAATACTCTCGCCCTCAATGTTTTTAGCAATTGTCATGATTGCACTTGCTAGAGGAATTCCTCTATCGAGTCCCGTTGCGCTGATGCCATTCATCAAGGATAAGATCGTCAGAGCAGCCAGCTTGTTTGTGGGAATGCATCGTAGGAACGGTCCATATGAGCATCTTCTGGAATCTGCAGGGTTCCTTTGTACCTTCATCTCGGCCTCCTCCACCCTTACAATCTCTTCTTTTAAGGTTTGCTCCAATTTTTCCTGCCAATGCCACATCCTCGCCCCAATCGATTTTGTTTGCAAGCTCGAATTTAATCCCATTTTTGTCAGATTGGAGTTTTCATCTCTCCACCGATCTATGGCTGCTTGCACAGCGTCTTCCTCCAACTGCTTCTGAATCGCGCGCTTCTCATCTTCGCTCATTGCAGACAGATCATAACCGGCAGAGAAACTTGTGAAAAGAGACAATGACTGTTTCAGTGATTTAAGACCCAACCCTTTCTGCGCAGTGGGACGAACTTCGGCACCTGTGCTCACACCTACATTGGGCATCACTCCTTCAGGAATAGAATCTCTCTGGTTGGTTTCTGTATCGAGGTACTCCTCCGTCCCATCGAGTCCTTCAGCCAGATTGTAGGTTGGGCAGATATGTGTAATCGTGTTCAATTCCTCAGCAGTGAGAATATCCGCTCCTAACACCGCGAGTCCAGCATCGCCTTGTACCATATCCATATATCGTCGAACTAGTCGATCACGTCGATTACTGTCGGGCGACTGAAGCGATGCCTTGAGCATATATGCAACAGTTACAGCATCTTGTGGCAGGCCTAGGCTTCGTATCTCTAGCTCAAACCACTGGTGCAGAGCCTGCGTGGCTTCCTCGGAAGGATTCATGATGATGTTCTCGACAGCGGCTCGTAAATAACGATTTTGCAAATCCAGTAATGTCTCCCGATCCATATCTGGATACTGGCTTACACGTTTCAATATCACAGTGGCACGCTCTATTCGTCCAACCTGCAGACAGGCCTCCAGAATTGATAACACCTCCTGCAGTGTCCCACCGACAGCATCTCGAGTTCGACGATGCTTTGTGGGCTGAGTCGCGCCATCATCCCCAAAGATTATCGGAGCTGGTCGTTTGGGCAGTGAATACGCCGATAAGGGCATGATGTTATCATAATTTGTTGACTTTGTTGACTGTGGTGAAGAGGATTGACGGAATCCCTCGAACGGAACATCATCGAATGATCCATACACCGCAGTAGCGAGTGACCGGGACGAAGCTCTGGTAGCACTGTCTCTGGAGTTTCGCCTCCTCCTCGTAGCAGATCCCAGAGGCTTTGAATCATTGTGGATTTTGCGGGTATGCTCGATGTGATTTAAGTTGATCGTTGGATAGAGAAAGGACATATAAGGTTGCTGGCGAGTAGCCGTATGGACAATTGCATTGTGACGAGCTTTTCGTCCCGCAGCTCGTACAAGCATTTTGAATCCAGAGAGAGAGCGGGGAGCTTGGGGTATATACGGACTAATTAAAACTATGTAACCACTCACTGAAGATGGAAAAGACAAGAAAACGAGAATGAATGAGTAGGAGAATCGACCAGTATGTGCACCTACAAATGTAGAAAGAAATGCTCTCTTCGCCGTGTATTGAAGTCGACGTGATATACTCAAAAGGTAAAATTTCCACGGGCAAATATTTTTTCTCATCCTATGAGAGGGGCGGAAACGCTAAGCCATTCTCAGAGTTAGTCTTAAAGGGTCTCTAGGTCTCACCAGCCAATCATTATTTATAAGTGGGGCTCATAGTATTATGTCATCACAGCGCAGCTTAGCTTGGTGTTCGGGATAAGTGATAGGAAGGAACATCGACAGTCTCGAGCTTTTGAATCTTACAATTAATCAAGCCAAGTGGAATACCGGTAAGGCACATTGTCGTGGATAGATCAGCACCTCAAATATAGGACACGAACAGTGAGAACTTGTAGAAGGAAAGTATGAAGCAAGTAGTTATTGGTGTTTGCGCTTCGATTCTCTCCACAGAGTCTGCTCGGCGTTCCTGAAGCCGTCCACCCCACTCCTCGCTAAAAACTTCCTCGGAACAGAGAGCCTAAAGAGGCTTCACTTTGAAGGCAAAAATAAAAATATTCACCCTACGACAAGATGATAGTCCGCAGAGCCTTTACGAAGGGATGCGCGACATGCAGATCAGGCTCGGTGCGGAGATTCACGTCGATATCGAACCGGGTGTTTCCGATTGCAGGAGCTATTCAGACTTCCAATGTCTGTCGAAGACCAAAACGGTTTTCTTCTACTCCGCGGGAGAAATCACAAGATGAGACATTCGAACATCAATATGCTGTTACTGAAGAGCCTACGGAGGACAATGCTAGAATAGAGGCGGGAAGCACGAATGAGGCCAATCAAGGGAGCGAGAACGCTGCAGTCTCTTCCGTGCCATGGTATCTACAGGTTGAGACTCCTCAGAGGATTCCACAGACTTTGTCCGAACGCCAGAAGATCCCAGAACTACCAGAATCCCCACCTCCAATCCTACAGCCCATGTTACAACAAATATCCGTTGACTTAGGTCTCGATGATCTCACCCTCCTGGATCTGCGAAAGCTCGATCCTCCGCCCGCGTTGGGCGCCAACCTGATTATGTTAATCGGTACCGCTCGTAGTGAGAAGCACTTGCATGTGTCCGCCGACCGATTGTGTCGCTGGTTAAGGAGTACATACAAGTTAAGACCGAGTGCTGATGGATTATTGGGTAGGAATGAACTGAAGCTGAAGCTGAGACGCAAATCGCGAAGAGCCAAACTCTTGGGGAGTGCAGCTGAAGACAATGGTGATGATGGCATCCGTACGGGCTGGGTTTGCGTAGATATTGGGGCTGTTGAGAGCGCCAAAAAGGATGTAGAGAGCATCACCCCTGAAGGGGACGGATTCGTGGGTTTTGGCCGTCGAAGTGATGGTGTTAGGATTGTCGTACAAATGCTTACGGAAGAGAAACGGGAAGAAATAGATTTAGAGCACTTGTGGACCGGAATATTGCGAAGAGCAAGCAACGGAGAGATTGAAGATAGTGAGCAAGCTGATATCTTCACCTCGAATGCTTCAGCTTCCGCATCTACATTCCCCACAGCGAAGCATGTTTCAAGAACAGATTTCCCCCCCAGAGGCTTCCAGATTCCGCAGAGTCGAGCTTTACACACCTCAAGGCAGATAAATTCGCAGCCTCTTGAAGTACGGCATGTGGCGAGTGGGTCTCCCCCCAGTTCTGATCAAGCTTGTGGAACAGAGAATCTCATTCTAACACAATTCCCACAGTCTCTCCGGAATGACTTTGCCCAGGGGAATTTCCGAGGAGCTTACCTCAGGGTCTTGAGGATGAGGCAACTGTATCCTGAGCTGGACACGGATGGTGGTAGTCTTTGGCGAAGTACTTTGAAAAATCAAATTATATCTTATCTCACACATGCGCCAGTAGAGGAAGCAACTCGGAGTCTTGGAAACGGATATGATGACGAACTCTCCTCATTTTTCCTAAAGCTATTTAATTTGGCAGTCTCGAATGAAGACCAAAAACGCGACTGGAACCTAACCTTTTGGTTGTATACACGTGCTCGGGAGCTCGGTCATCCTGGTTATGATGTCCGCGGATTGATGCGCCTTTTCGAGGAGTCTGTTGAGGCAGGTGTTGTGCTTCCTGAGGAAGCTTACCTATCGATACTCCGCAGTGTACTTCAGCCTGTACAACAAGCTGAAATAGAGGAACAGGGCGGAAGAAGAATTCACCATATCCAGTCCATGTCGCGAGCATTTTCAGTAATTCGAGTGATGCATCGTCATGGTAAGAGTATCCTCACAGAAAATATGTTTGTGACATTACTCGAGGCCACTGAACCACTTAAAGAGATCAAACAGCCCACTGTGACCCCACGAACTACTGTCAACGATTCCTTCAACCTACCCACAAAACCTATGCCGCGCACTCAGCGCCGAATCCACCTCCTCATGATCAGCCTCGACTTGCCTCCTTTTACCGATCACTCCAGAATGCGCTTGATGGAGATGTATGCTCGCAATCAACACTGGGTTGCATTCTGGGATGTATGGAGGTTGCCACTTCGTTACAATTATCCGCAGTCTGCTGCGATGTATGAATTCATGTTTCGCAAGGTAGCAGAAACCGGACATGAAGCAGCGTGTATGAAGGTATTGAGGACATGGATGGAGAACCTATATCTAGAAGAGCCGCCTGTCAAATTAGAGGGCAATGTTGCGGAGGCCGTTAAGGCATGTATCTTGGCTGCTGATCCCTATGTTGAAGTAGAAGCTGCTGATCCTGAAAAACACGGCGAGTGGATTTCGCTCTGGCGACGATGTGAGGGAGATACGTAATATATGTATGATTTGTATAAATAGCATCTTCATGATACCCATACCCTGTAATGAAATTGTTTATAGAGGTATGCATCTTATCAATAGTCGATGACTTCAGCTAGTATTCACGCTTTGTCTGTGCCGTGTTTGGACATTGAGTCGTGCTCACCATGCTGATTGGCTGGGGAGGTCCACGTTCTGGTCATCGTCACGACAACAAGCATCGACCACCAATCATTCCCATTGCTCTCCATCAAACCAACATCACAAGATCTGAATCTGATTCATCAGCCCAGCAATCCACTTTCCCAAACAATGATATAAAGAACCACATCCACTAATCCATTGTTCCCAAAACCTCAATTTCATCATCAACACAAACCCCCACACCCAAAATGCGTCCGTCCATCCCCCTGTCCACGCCTCTCCTATTCCTCCCTCTCCTTCCCCAAACTCTAGCATGGGGCACCCTAGGCCATCAAACGATCGCCTACCTAGCAAGCAACTTCGTCAGCTCCAGCACGGAAACCTATTTCCAGACCTTGCTCAATAATAAAACGGATGCGTATCTGGCGGGCGTGGCGACGTGGGCGGACAGTTATAGGTATACGGAGGCGGGGAAGTATTCGGGGGTGTTGCATTTTATCGATGCGGAGGATGATGTGCCGAGATGTGAGTTTATTTTTTGGGTTTTGATTTGTATAGAGCTAGCGGGGTATTTGTTGGAGAGGACCAGGAGAGGGGACGGGTTTTGGAAGCGTGGCGGTCAATGCGAAAGGAGATAGTGGAGTTGAACTTTTACTGATTCTTAATGCTAGCTTGTGGAGTGAAGTATGCAAGGGATTGCGGGGAGAACGGTTGTGTAGTGGCTGCTATACAGAATTTTGTGAGTTGCGATTTCAAGCATATATGGGACAAAAATCCACTGTCTGGACTTGGCATCTTCAAGTGAGTGCTGTGTAAGGCAGTGTGGTTGCAGTTCGGTATCGTCATATGTTCAGTCGATGTTGAGTCTGTAAGGACGGGATAGAATCCAAGGGATTGCCTAGGATCTACGACATAAAGAAGGACGAGATGGATATCGTTGCTCTGACAAAACGATCAGACCAACCAACTGCTTGACCATGATACGACGAAATACAACAGATACATCGCTGCTAAGGTACGTAGAGACAACCCACAATTCTTCCCAAAGGTCCACTGACAAATCCTCTTAGTTCATCGTCCACGTAAGTCCCCTAGTCTCTAACTCTCTCCATTTATAACAGTAAACTCACACATCAACCAGTTCATAGGCGACATCCACCAACCCCTGCACGACGAAAGCATTTCCCAAGGCGGAAACGGCATCCGTGTAAACTTCACCGGAGTCTCCACCAACCTGCACCATGTATGGGACACTTCCATCCCCGAAAAGCTGATCGGAGGCTACTCGATGGCTGATGCTCAAACCTGGGCAAACACACTAACTGCCGCTATCAAAAGCGGTATCTATAAACCTCAAGCAAGATCATGGCTCAAGGGAATGGATATCAGGGATCCGATAACAACGTCGTTGGCCTGGGCCAATGAAGCGAATGCTTTTATTTGTACGACGGTTATGCCTGAGGGCGCGGAGGGAGTGGTGGGGAAGGAGTTGAGTGAAGAGTATTATGAGAACGGGGTGCCGGTCGTGCACTTGCAGGTTGCGAAGGCGGGGTATAGGTGAGTGTTATGGCTTTGGTGAGTTCCAGGGGAGATGCTAACTCTTCTGGTAGACTTGCGGCTTGGCTGGATATGATTGCTGGTGATGAAAAGACGGAGCTGTAGAGGTTATAAGGGTTTTGATATTTGTGCCCTTAGACCTTTAGGTGCGTTGACTGGACTTTTTGTTGAACCTTTTCATCCGTTGTGGTATAATCACTAGAATGGTCTTCTATATATCATTCGGTGTCTTGGTTCGTTTTCATCGTAATGTTTCTGCACTGATGCCTTTTGCATGATTCTCCACCGTTTCATACTTACACTACAAAAGCAAACACGGAAGGCGAAGCAGCTATCTGTATCGAAATTCGGAAACCTTAGCAGGATTCAGCAAGCTAGTAGCAGTCTTCGTTAAGTGGAACAACATCCGTGTAAAGGGCAATTTCTCGATTGCAACCAAGAAGATCACAAACGAGACACAGAGACCGCTGACGGAGTAGATATTCATGGGTATCTTTCTATTGCGAACTCCTTTCTTAGCGGATATCTAAAGTGTGAAGTGCATACCTTTAAGTCTAATCTTCCATGACAAATTTCAAAAATGCTTGTGCCACAACAACCCCATCATGACTCCTGTCCACATTTTCTATTCCTCCATTGTAGATTTCATCGTTTAGTATACCCGAAGCACGTCTTGCTTCTAATAGTTCCCTCACAATCTCCTCTGTAAATTCTGGATGTCCTTGCACAGTAATTATCTTCCCTTTCTTGTACATACCCTGCACCGCACACTTCTCGTTATATGCTAAATGTTCCACATCCTTAGGGTATTCATAAACAATATCTTTATGCATCTGGAAAATCTTCTGCAAATTCAATCAGCCAGATGTCAAATCCTGTGTTTTCAGGGACAACAAACCAGATCCTTCTTTCCAAATATCTCCTTCCCCTTCTCTGTCAAGTCCACATCCGTCACACTGACCTCCCACCCCTTATCACTCCTCCCAACCTTCATACCCATTGCCCTACCCACAATCTGATGTCCAAAACACACACCTATTATCCTAACTCTATCCTGCGCCAAAATCTCCTTCACGAAATCAACCAACTTCAATATCCATGGGTCATCATCGAACGAATTATGTCTCGAGCCGCTTATCAAGATGGCATCTATCGAGGATAGCGAAGGATATTCTTGCGCGGTGACTACATCGAATTTGGTAATATCAAGGTCCGAAGTTGAGAGAGG
The DNA here is from genome assembly GCA_001465935.1 of Clarireedia homoeocarpa. NCBI lineage: Eukaryota > Fungi > Ascomycota > Leotiomycetes > Helotiales > Rutstroemiaceae > Clarireedia > Clarireedia homoeocarpa. The sequence goes on from LNKV01000026.1 coordinate 18,124, forward strand.
TGGTGTGAGGGATGTCGCGGCTTTATGTAGGAGGGAAGTGAATACGCCGCCGTATCCTCCGTATTTGAGATTTGTATTTTGAAGTGGGGTGTCGCATTCGAGGATGGCGATTCGGAGGGGTGGTTGCGGCATTGCTAGAAGAGGGTTTCGAGTGCTTCAGAGAGCGGATATATGCTTGGGTTTTGAAGGTTTGAGCAATTGAGCAATTGCACAGCTTATTGTAAGTGAGTCTATGAGTCTTGCAGATAAGTTGATGTTATGTTACTGTATAAAAATGCCAGAAAAAAAAGTTCGATAACGCATTTAGAATTTAGAGTCGTCTTATCGATAGTTCTAATGTTAACAACCGGCCCGAGGATCGGCCAGCTCTTTTGCCCGGTGTTTGTCGCCCTCCCGAGCCTCCCTTATTTCACACAACCATCTACAATGCACAGCTTGATCAGAACTAGGTAGGTGGTTTGTCAATATCGATTTCTCCCACATGCAGCTGTCGGAGGTGATAGCCAAAACAGTGCAACAGCAGCATTGTCCTTTGTTCTTGATTTGTGTGGAGAAATTTGATGTTCCCATTCACCATGTCCTATCAACTGTGATTGGTTCTTCGTCACGAAGCTCTTTCACATAATTCCGCCTTTGCATTATGCGCAGGCTGGCATCCTTATCACCGTTCCCCTAGTTGCATTTACTGGCTGGAATGCCGCGCAACTGAATTGACTCACTCGGGGTTCTGTAGATCTCCCACTCTTTCCCAAAGATCTCACAAAGACACGCCTATTGGTTACTCACATGGTTGTGTAGCAATCTCCTATAGCAATCTCCTCCTGCATCGTACGGATGTGTGGAGAAGCCTCTGTCAGCAAGCATAGGAACTTGCTACGTTTGAGATGACTGATCAACCACCTTATGACTCCAATCTCGCCGTATTTGCCATATCTCTCAATCTATTCCTCATTCTCTCCCAGTTGATTGAGCTCGTCCGCGGCAGCAACATGGCGGAAGACAATCGAAATGGCCAGAATGGCACAAGTACCTTAGCAATTGATCCTGCTAACGAGCAGACTCCGTTACTCCATCCGAACTCGAGAAACAGTACGATGGCGATTGACGCGGTATTGGCCGACGATGAATCAATCGGTACTGATGTTGACCCAAATGAGTTTGATATCATGCTTTCGAGGTCTACCTCCTTTAACGGCGGTCTAGGAATTGAAGCTCAGTCACAAGAGACATCAATGCTTCGAAGTCCTCAAATACATCATGTCAAAAGACATTCTCGTACATCCAGTCCTGATAGTACGACGAGGAAATTATTACCAAACCCAACCACTTATGAAGGCCCCCAGGATGAAGATGACAATTCTTCCAAGTCACCGTACCTGGGGGGTGTGGGTGTGCAGCGGTTTTGGCTCATATTCGGTGGTATTCTATTGACATTTACTCTATCATCATTCGACTCTACCATTATGGTTTCAAGTCATCCGGTTATCACTTCATACTTCCATTCTTCGAACAGTGCATCGTGGCTATCGACCGCATTTCTTCTTACATCGACAAGTTTCCAACCGATCTTCGGACGTCTTTCGGATGCCACAGGGAGAAGGCCACCATATCTAATCACTATGACAATCTTCGTGATCGCAACTATATGGTGTGCTCTCGCTCAAAGCATGACCAGTTTCATCATCGCACGAGCAGTCTGTGGTCTGGGAGCAGGTGGGATGATCTCAATGGGCTCGATCATTACGAGTGATCTTATACCGATCGAAACCCGCGGCGCCTACCAATCATATCTCAATATCATGTACGGACTTGGCTCTGCATCTGGTGCGGCTCTCGGAGGTGCAATTGCGGACCATCTTGGATGGCGTTGGGAATTCGGTGTCCAGGTTCCTGGACTGGTAATTTGTTTGATTGTTTCCTATTTTACGGTTCCGAGTGAATTGGGCCGCAGTAAGGAGCACAAGACCATAAGGGAGTCTTTGAGAGTTTTTGACTACAGGGGATCTTTCTTCTTGACAAGCACTGTCACCTTCTTCATCTTGGCTATAGTTAGTACTCCTACCTCAATGTGTTTTCGTAAACTAATCTTTACAGAATCTTGGCGGTAACATCTACTCATGGTCTCATCCCATGATCATAGCATTCATCATTCTCACCATCATCTGTCTACCCCTCTTCATTCGAACCCAATATCAAGCCTCTCACCCCATCATGCCTCTCTCTCTCCTAACCCGCAACCCCCGTGCCGGCCTAATCTTCGCAAACTTTCTTGGCGCCATAGTTATCAACGGCGTCCTCTTCAACATCCCTCTCTACTTTCAAGCCGTGCTCCTCGAATCCCCCACCTCGTCCGGACTCCGCCTCATCGTACCCTCACTCGCCGCCTCTTCCATCGGCACCCTTACAGGCTTCCTCATCACCTGGACGCGCGAGCTCAAAGCCCCGCTCCTCGCTGGTACCGTCCTGGCCGTCATTGGCACCACAGCCCTCGCATGCATGCATCGCCATCTGCCGAATTGGATGTACATCGTGCTACTAATCCCTGGGAGCATGGGCCAGGGCTTCGTGTTCCCCGGTACGTTTATGGCGGTTTTGGCGGTGAGTGAGCAGAGGGAACAGGCAGTTGTTACGACGACGCTGGTTTTGTGGAGGTCTTTGGGCCAGGTGCTGGGAGTAGCGGTCAGTAGCTTGGTAGTGCAGAATTCGTTACTGCTGTTTTTAGAGGAGAATGTGACGGGGCCGGATAAGCAGAAGGTATGTGTGATTTTCGTCGCTATCATGAGAATCTTCCTTGAGATTGGAATGGAATAAGAAGCTAATGCAAAAACCAGGTCATCGAAGCTGTACGTTCTTCGGTTCAAGCCATTGCGGGACTGGAAAAGCATTACAGAGATCAGGTGATAGATTCATATGCACAGGCGCTTAGGGCTACGTTTGTGCTTGCGGCTGTGTTGTCTGTGGTGGGATTCTTCATCACGCTGAGAATTAGACTGCCGAAGTTGGGACAGAGGGCGCAGTAGAGATGGGTACTAGAGTGGGCGAGAGGGTGACTTGCATCTGCTTTTTTTGTGTGTTCTTTTTCTATGCTCTTGAGCGTGGAGAATAGGATTTACTTTTTGGGGTTTGCCTTTCTTTGGTGCCTCCGTCGGAGACTTTTCGTGAGATGAAATCTGTCACATAGGCCCTGGTTTTGATGGAACTCACGATGGTCTTTTGACTTCTCTTGCATATGCGATGACATTGAGGAAAAATATCACAGATTTGGTATGTTCCTGGGATTTCGCTTAGGGGTATCCAGTGCTGGAATAGGAGAGGCAGACCAGATGGCCCCATGCATGCATGGTAAAATAGATGAAAATATTCAGAGGCGCAGTAGGAGCAGGATGAAGGAGAAATGATCGGTTATGAGATGGATTTAACACGCACCGCATGCATAGGTAGGTGCTTGAAATGAAAGAATTATATCCATGAAGTATTTCACATGGGATTTGATGATAGGTGTAAAAAAGATGTTTCTGGTTATCCAAACCCCTCTCTATCCACCATGTGCTTTTTCTTTCTTTTGATTTCCCATCCTGGATTGAGGAGTAGCTAAGCGGGAGAGATAGGACTACAGCTAGGCGAAAGCAAGAGGAGGGAAGGAAGGAAGGGAAAAAATCAAAAGAGAAAGAGAACCCCCAATAAATGAATGAACGAGATCTGATCTAGCTCCCCAAACCATACAATCCGCGCCCGTAAAACCAATTTCATTCTCGCAATAGAAACAAACCTTCGCCTTCATCCTCTCCTCTCCTCTCCTCTCCTCTCCTCTCCTCTCCTCTCCTCTCCTCTTTGCCCACCTCCCCCCCCCCGCCAACAACAACATCCATCGAGATGAGCAAAAGGGGCCTAATTACTCGATTTGCTCGCTCACTCACTCACTCACATTCAACTTTGTTCTTTGCTTCTTTAAGATTTCATCTTCATCTTCATCTTCATCTTCGTCTTCGTCTTCGTCTTCGTCTTACACACGATTGAGTACTGTAAGTTACAATAAGTTCGACCAACCGAGTAGCAATTATTGCCTATCTCTTTCTTCTACTCGCAACATCCGAGATGGTAGACAAGTAGAGAGACAAAATAGACGGGGTGAATAAGTTAGATGGGCATTATCTTCATATCTATCTATATACAAGCTACTGTATCACCAGATATGATGGCATTATCTACTCTACGAGTATATCATGTGTGCATTTGTACCCAAAAACAATCTTAAGAGCCAGGGTCTGTCTATAAACACTTCGAAGTCTCCATTTTATCACATATGCCACCCTAGTCTAGGAACTTTGAAATATAGTATTATTGCCATTGATTGCAGACTGGGGTATCGATTCATAATCATCATCAAACTATATCATCTCCACTCAGACCCAACGGACGATATTCCCTAAGCAAAAGAAACCCACACTTTTTCACCAACAAACCTACGCCGACCCTATTTACAAATGTGAAAATATCTTAACATATAGCTCAATCTTGCTGAGCAACTACCCTGCCGCATTCCTATGCTGCGCTGCCTAGAAAGAAAATCCAGTCAGTACGAAACAGAAGTCAGTGAGCATAAATAGAAAGAGACCTTACCTCGACAGCATTTTCCCAATTCGTTCTAAATAAGAACCATCCCTCTATCGCAGCGACCAGACCTAGAGCCAGTGCAACTCCCAACCAAAGACCCTGCAGTTGCCAATCTAATCCAAAAGCAGTTCCGAATGAAATAGGCATGGCCAAAACATAGTAGCAGAAAATATTCACGTAACCGCCAATTTCCTGTCTACCCAGACCACGCAGAAGTCCATTGCAGTTTGCAGCCAAAGCATCGAAGAGCTGGAAGGCAGCACAGAGAGGAAGAACCTGAGAGACGAGACGGATGACGTCTTGGTCGTCGGTGAAGAGTTGAGGAATGAGGTTGCGGAGAGAGGAAAGGAGGATAATGTTTAGTACTCCTACTAAGCATGCTGCATAGATTGCCTATGATATCTGTTAGCAAAAATATCGGGATATAGGGCAAGGAATAACAATGGGGGGGGGGGGGGGCTACTCACCACTTTGGCGCTGGTTTTGGCTGCGTCTGAAAGTGTAGCACCGATGAGATTGGCTACACGCGTCGAAGCAGCGATGGAAATGGAGAATGGTATCTGGAAAGTCAGAGCAGTCAAGGTGGAAAGGATACTCTGCGCAGCCAAGTGAGTCACAGAGAAGTAACTGGCCGCTAGAGTAAGGACTTCGAATGCTAAGTATTCTGCTTCAACCATGATGAGACCAGGTAAAGCTAGCTTGATCATAGGACCTGAACGAAGTTAGTATGTAATAGATTAAATTTCAAGTTTTAGTGCAAAGACTCACCCCAGTTGTGGAAGGCCCTCCGGGTGAAGCCATCCCAACAATCTGCTCCGTCAATGAAACGAACATAGAGGAACAGAAGTAGTGGTAGCATGTTATCGGTAATAGCCACCGCAATCGGAGCCCCAACAAATCCCCACTCGAACTTCCACACGAACAGCCAGTTAAGAAATGCGTTCAAAGGCGCACAAATCAGTAGGACGTAAGTTGTAGCAGAAAACAGGCCCTGAGCCTGTACGAATCTTTTCCCACCCTCGAAAGCCGCGAATCCAGGAGCTCCGGCCAGCAAAACTCTCAAATAGAGGCCTGCAAGCTCTGCAGATCTTTTTTCCGGTACAATGTGCTCCAAGATTTTCTCGGCACTCAACCAAAGGATGCCAATCGGAATTGTCAGAAGCCATAGGAACCACACCATTCTCTGCAGCTGCAAACCAACCAGTGCCTTCCTCCCAGAGCCATATGCCTGTGCACACAGTGTATCCAAACTCGTTGCCAGCCCTTGGTAAATCGCATACCCACTTATATTCGCCGTCATACTAGCCAAACTTACCGCACCCAGTTCTACCTTTCCAAGATGTCCAACCGTAAATATACTCGCGACAGTCAGGGAATATTGCAGAACGAATGTAACGACCAAAGGGCTCGAATATCTCGCTAGTGTCTTTGCCTCTCTTTGCCATGTTGTTTTGATCTTTCCTGCTGCAACTGCCTCCTCCCATTGCCTGTTCAACCTCTCGTGGCGAGATCGTGTGGATTCTTGCTGTCCATCTGGTAGTAATGCAGTAGTCTCTGAAGGCTGTCCAGCCTCTTCGTCCCCGACATGTTTCGGTATCTTCGTACTGAATAGCTTCCTATACAGCTTGTTCAAGGCGCTTCTTTTTGGTGGCTGGGGGTGTTTGGGTGGAGCTAGATGGTTATCCCTCAGAAGACTTCTCTCCTCATTCCTCGTCTCGTGTTTTTCCTTCCTGGTCAAAAATGTTGTTTCTACAAATTGAGGCGTCACCGCTGGACGGGTACCACCAAATGCCACAAAACTTGGTCGTCTGTATGAGTGTGTCATGGAGTGCTGAGTATCTTCTAATCGAACAGTTGAAGCCTCGGATGAATCATCTCCAGAATCGTATTGCGTTGTGGTCTCTGTTTCGTCTGCTGGATATTCTGCAAGGTCGCGAGCGAGTGACTCTTGTGCTATCGGAGAGCCAACTAACAGTGAGTTATTGAAAGGACATCTACCGATTGAGCCATATCTCTCATCGCCAGATTTGATGGGCTGAGGGAAAGACATTGTCGTTGCTTAGTTCTCTTTGCCGGTGAGAGAACTCTAGATATGAATCTTGGCCACACGCTCGCGATGGTGATTCAGCCACTGGAGAAGATTGGGCCAATCTTATGACAGGCTGGTAAAACGCCCTGAGAGCCGTTCACTCAAGAAGCACAAATAGGGCCCGTAAAAAGACAACCCATAGAATAGAGGAAAGCACTCTGATAAATAAAAAGCCTCAATTGCGGTAGGAAAAGAGCTCCCTTCATCGGCAATCCAACCCAGACCTGCAGAAAGGTTTTTGCCCCAGCATATCTCAAGCCATCTCATTTTCTGCCTTTTTCGGCTGGCCGGCGGCGTTCGACCCCACCATGGCAATCTACCAAGTGTAGTAGGATTCTCTATCTAACCAACCAAGCACCTCGCCCATTGGTCAATTGCTTACGCACGATGCGTAGGTGGAGCTCGAATCTGTGTTTCTGCGCGTGTCAAACCGGAATTGGTAAAAGACTAAGCTGCGGTAAGAAAGTGCACCCTTATTCCGAACTCCGACTGTTAAACAAATTGTTGCAGAGACGCGGATTTTGTTACTTCATCGAAACGCTTAGAGTGAAAACGAAACGCTTAGAGTGAAAAAGAGTACATCTAGCCACGAACCCCCTGCTCGGTGATAACAGCGGAACAAAGAGTCACCGAGTACCGCTTTTGCCCCACCAAAAAGATCCGGGCTCCAGAGGATCCGGGGTAAAACATAGGGAAAAGTTGAACGCAGCCATGCAGACCTGACTCGATCAATGTACAGCTAACATGGCAAACACGCACGAAGAAGAGGAAGGACGAAATAGGTCCCTGGAATATGCGCCAATCTATTTTCCATATCGTCCCAGACCCGTTGATGTCTCTAAGTGTGTAGTTGAGATTCTTTCGACTCTGTTCCAGATATCGCGAATGCTAACGAACCGCCTTTTGCTAGACATCATGGCCGGTCAGTCTTCTGCACGCCACCTTTACTTGCGCCTCTGCTCTTCGACAACACCGACAGCGATTGTCGGGATCATTGCGCCAATGAGAGAAGTAAGTCATTTGCTCACCATCCACTCACCATCCACTCACCATCCTCCAACCACCTCCGCATCCATCCCCCCTTTTACGAGCCCCGAGCTAACATTCACCTCCTCTTCAGCATTTCTGTCCTATCTCCGCCTCTCGATATACATGACCATCGTCTCACTCGCCATCGTTCTCTCCTTCCATCTCAAAGCGCAACCCTCCGCACTCGAACTCCGCATGGCGCAACCACTTGGCATAACCTTCTGGATTCTGTCGCTCGCTTGCTTAGCTTTAGGTTTCGGAAATTACATGAAGACGGTGAATAAATATAGCCGCAGGGTTGCCATTGTGCAGAGTGGATGGAAGACGCAGAGTGTAAGTTAGGTCCTGCTCTAGCACTTTTGTTCTGAAGGCGACAGCTCTATTGGGATGGATATACCGCTGGAATGGTATGGCGATACCATGAGCTCGGCAACAACTGCGCGCACTTGAGATCGAAGTGCGCTCCAAGTGATTGACGATGGGATGAATGATGCCCAAGTGAACCTCTTTTCAGCAGTGCCACCACAATCGCCGGGAATCCTTTACTAACATTTCAATGCATCACAGGTACTCTCAACAGTTGCTATTGCCATTATATCAGTCTGCGTGCTGTTCCTCGCGACCGATTCGAAAAGAGCTTAAGTGATCTAATCATATATATATATATATAATAATCACAAACACAAAACAAATCTTACGTCGAACACACATAGCGAAGGAGTTGGGGGACATTTTCCATGAAGGCACTTTGGAAGTTATATATCATATGTATTCAGCAGCTATAATCTTAATTACAACAAGAAGCGGTGCCTATCGACACTCGTAAGGATCAAAATTGATTGTGCAAATACTAGTACCTCCCCAAAGTCCAAACCTAAACCTCCTACAATGTCAATATCCTCCATTCATAACATACCTTGTTCACTGAATTTCCTCTCCTGCTGCTTTGAACCTAACCCTCCAAGACTGTCGGAACTGCTGTGGCATACTTGATCTTCAACATTGAAGCCACCATGGAAATAGTAGCTGCGCCTTTCATGGCTTTGAACATCCGCGCTTCTGCTGGTACTAGATCAAGCACCGAGGCGGGTGCCGTGATGACAGGTTTTGGCGCGTCTTCCCCTGCAACAGGAATAGCAAGCACAGCTGTTTCTGTTGGATTGCCTGCCTTCGCTCCAAACACAGCAGCTACATTTGCCAAAGCATTTTGACTCGTAGTAGACAGCTGAGCTGATGGATGATTTGTGGTTGTGATGCTCAGAAGAGTAGTTGTCTGGACATGAGTATCGATAGTAGAAGGCACGGATTCTGATATTGGCTTACTATTCATTGTGATGGGTAGTTCGTTTGAGGTTAGGCCAATACTCGAATCATTATTAAAGGTCGGACTTCCTACAATAGGAACTAATGCTTGTGTTGAGACCCTCTCAGCCTGTGCGACAGAGATACTAGGCGATGTTCTAAAGGCTGGGCTTCCCAGATTTGGGAAGAGTTGAGAATGTGGCTTCTCTATGTTGGAGAAGGAATTAGACGAAGGCGTCGCTACTGGTTGTACAGTGAATGATGATGTCGATATCATTGACTGCAGTGATTGTACAGAAGGCGGAGTGATCGCTACTGGTCGTACCGTGGATGATGATGGAGGTAGTAACGACTGCAGTGATTTTACAGAAGACAAATTGGATGACAGCTGCGATGCCAGTAGCAGTCCTGATGATTGTACGGATGATAAACTAGATGACGACACCATTGAAGATAGGGTCGGCGATGTGGGCGGCTTTTGATATGACTCTGCCGCAGCACTTGGTTGAAGTGGCTTGGTTGAAAATCTCAAGGAATTGAACGAAAGGTTTGTCAAAACTGGCCCCGGACGCGCGTAGGTGGAGTTTTTCCCACAGCCGTTAGGACTCAAACCATAATTGTCCCGCTTTATCAAATCGGCAGCCTGCGTTTGTGTCAGTGATCACACGTGCAATTTCCGTTTTCCCGGCTTCGAATGTCCAAGATGATCTCATAACTCACCTTCTCTGCTATAGCATATACGGGTGCTTGTAAATGAGATGCGGGCAGCAAAGGAATAATCCCAGCATCCACGATTCTTAGATTTTTTGTTCCATAGACACGAAGATCAGGATCTACCACCCCTCCTATCTCACGTGGCATCATCGAGGTTGCACCACTGCCATGAAATTCGGTTCGTAGACCTGACTTAATCGCCGTCATCAAAGTGTCTTTTGTAGCATTTGGGAAGAATGGGTAGTAAGAGACAGGTTGTAGCAACTGCATCGAGTTTGTGTTCAACAGTTTATTATTGAACATCAAGGCGTCGGTAAGGATTTGAAGGTCCAGTGGATTCGAACAGTACCGCGGATCAAGTTCAGGTGGCACGTAAGGGTTGTCTGTGGTGATATGGATGCTGCCTCTGGAGAGAGGATGCATCGCAGCAACCGAAAGGAGTCCAACATTGTCGTTGAGCAATTCGCATGCACTGCCGTCCGCACGGCCGAGTATGTTTGTTATGATGTCTTTTTGGGCAGCGTAACCAGAAATCACACTTTGATCGAGTCCGGGTGTTAGATAGTCTGAAGGGAGCTGAGACTTCATATCTGCAACCCTGTTGGCCCAGTTGGGCGTAATCTGAGTTAGAGATGGGAAAGCGACAGTGTTAATAGCACCAGCAGTCCAAGGACCTACATCTCTTAGCTTCAAACGAAAATTTAAGAAAGAACTTACCTGTCTTGTTGACATAATATTCTTGCTCTGCTTGGGTCATCAATGTTTGATCGCCATCTATCGAGCCGATCGTAGGATAACTAGAATTAGTGTCTACCACTGTTAAAATGCCGTGGCCGAACAGTCGGAATACTTACAGTAGTACACGACACCAACGTAAGGATGATCTTGGAAATTTTCTCCAACTCCGGGTAAGTTGATATGCACAGGCAGACCAAATTTCTGAAGAACGTTGGGCTGACCAATACCGGAAAGTTCAAGTATTTGAGGGGTATGGGCGTTGCCTGCCGCAAGTATAACTTCCCGAGAGCACGAAATCTCGCGTACAACAGTACTAAGAGCAGGGGCAATCTGCAAACATCAACACATTACTCTCGCTGGGTGGCTATATTGGGGCTACTGACCTGCACGCCGGTGATGAATTGGCCATCTGGAAGATCTCGCACAAGAACTTCTGGAGTGGAATCCATCAAAACCCTAATTACCATAAAACCAGTCACAAGATGTAGATTTGATCGATTAATAAACCCATCTAAGTAACCACGCCGGGCGTCGGAACGTGTCTGATTGTCAGGTGAGATATTGTTAGGTATCAGCATGCCGCCAGCAGTTGTGCCGTTGTTCGGGTCTGTCAAAGTAGGAATGCCAAGTTCCCGTAGCCCATCCAGGAAGATCTCTATGAGAAAGTCAGTCCAGATATAGAGGCTGCATGGGTTTGCTTACGAGATTGTGGATAGAAATACTTGGGATAGGAGACATCGATATAGCCAGTTGTACCGTGGGTGGAAGGATCAGGATGTATGTACAGATCGCGGCTGAATTCAGCGTCCACGTCATCGGTGTAGGTCTCCGTCTAGAAGGCAGATTGTCAATGTATAGCAACGCTTCGAGTAGATGGCGGCCATACCTTCTTGAAATAGGGTAGCATGTCGTCCCATCCCCAACCTGGGTTTCCCAGGGCAACCCAAGCATCATAGTCAGCAGCGCCCCCTCTAGTCCAGCACATTCCATTAATGAGGCTCCCGCCGCCAACCCCCTTACCAAGGTCGAATGGTCTCGAAGCACCATCGAGAAATCTTTGTGGAGCAGTCCAGAGATTCCAGTCGTAGCTTGTGTCAAGGCCGTCTCCATCGTCAAAAGGATACATGATAAAGTCTTCGCCTTTGTCCCTAATATATGTTAGCGTTCCTGCTCCTTCTCGTAGCAATCATGATGAAACTCACATTTCCCCAGCCTCTATAACTAGAACATTTACTATGCACAGGTCAGTACTAGATAGACTTGGAAAATGTAGAGTATAGCACCAGTAGGATCTTCAGAGAGACGGTTAGCAAGAACAAGCCCCGAAACGCCACCTCCAGCAATGATGTAGTCGTAGCAAGGTAGGAAGTCAGCGTTCAGATCACGGTGGCCGAGTCGAATTGAGGATGCCAGCTCGCCGAATAGAACCACCAGAAGTGTTAAAGAGGGCATCTTGGAAATCATGTTGCAAGTCAAAAATGTCATCAAAGCCAAACAACCCCCGACTTTGGATCCAGAAATTTACTAGCAAGAGGGAGCAAGCAAAACCGAAAGCAATTGACAGTCAAAAATTGAAGGGAAAAGAGTGGATGTGATTTGATTCTTTTGGCACAGAAGAAGTTCTGAAACCATCATTATTCTTGCTGTTCCGTCCTCTCCTCGTGCTTTCCGAATATGCATCTATTTCGACTTCAACTTAGCAGGTGCGGGCGGAATCGTTATCGCTGGAACGCTATAGTGGGAAGGAATACCGGAGGACCTGGGTAGTTACTCGAAGATTCCGCGGCGTGATGCTTTAGGTGGACACCACCGGTGGTTGTACTAGCTAATCAACCAACTCCAAATCTTCGATGTTCAATCAGAATAACTTATATGCTTTTGAAATCATTATCCTGTCGAGTGTGCATATGAGTTTTTAACCTTGAAATTTCACTTGAACAATTCAATATGTAATTCTGTATAGCATGCACTGAATAAATCTGTGGTTGGAATTTGATGCTGGTTCCTAAATTTGTACTCACTGGTACATAGAATGAAGAGGTGTATTAGAAAGATACCATCAACTTACTCCTCTCCAAGATCCCGCTGCAAACTCAAATAGCAAAACCATCGTGTTTCGGGGGATCACAGAATCTCCATAAGCCTGCTTTCTCCGCAGCATGCCTGACAGTGTTCACCTCGTCTTTATTTACAGCGCGGTTAATCTCAGAATACCTTACATCTGAGCCGTCTGCTTTCGAGTTCGTAGCTTCATTTGATTCATTCAGAGTCAATGGCTGCTTGTGCGTCCTTTTTGTCTTGCCTACATGAGCGTCTGGACGATATTGTTCCATGATGTTGACAAACACATCTCTTGAGATATTACTTGCAATCCACTTCATGATTTCCTGGCCTTCTGATTCGTAACCAGGCATAACCAAGTGTCTTACGAGCAATCCCTTTTTCGCGATACCGTCAAAAGTAAAGCAAAGATCTCCGACCTGGTCATGCATAGCTTTTATACTTTTCATCGCGGTCTCCGTATAATTGTCCGCCTTCAGTAATCGTCTCGACGAGCTGTCCTTCCACAATTTGAAATCCGGAAGGTAAATATCCACAAGACCATCGAGTAGATTCAACGATTCGAGAGAATCAAAAGCCGAGGTGTTGTATACAATAGGAATTTTCAGTCCGTTGTCCCGCGCATGGAGTATCGATAGAACAACTTGAGGTACAACATGTTCCGGTGTAACCAGATTGATATTATGAACATTTCCGACATTTTGCAATTTGATATACCAATCTCCGAGTTCCTCGGGTGTCAGGTCTTGCCCATTTCTTTGGTGTGCAATATCATGGTTTTGGCAGAAAACGCACCGAAGATTGCACCCGGAGAAGAAGACGGCCCCAGATCCATGATGACCCTGGATACACGGTTCTGTCATGGAAGCCGTCAATCAAATATCACAGCCCATACTTGGATGAAAGTGATTGATGTCAAGTTCATGGTTTCTCACTTACCTTCACCAAAGTGAGGCGCGATGACATTTACCTTCACAGTTTCAGCTCCGATAAGACAAACGCCCGTTTTCTCGTATCGATTGACTCCGCATAACCTTGGACACAGATTGCAATTTTCCAAATGGGCGTAAGCAGTAGATCGTTTCTTTGACGCGTCCACTGAACTTAGTAGATGATATCTGGGGATATAGTCGTCTAGAAGAAATGGTGGCGCCAGGTGCAATCTGCGCATTTGTGTCAAAGGAGATGGTTGAAGGCGAGGCCTAAAGCGAGGATTATGAAGACGAAGCCTCATGATGGACATGATAACCAGTTCAGACGGACCTTTTCCCTGCCCCAGACGCTGAATCAGCCCATGGCAGCGATGATATATGCAGGATAAGAGCCGTCGTGCGTTACTTTCAGCCAACCAAGACTAGCACGACACCGCAGACCGCCCGGCAGAAACTCACTTATCATCCTATGAATGGCTACTCATTCAGAATCCTGATTGCTTTCTATCGCCGACAATTATCCCATTCATCAGTTTGTTTATGTTTATTGATATCAGTACACCCATATACGTATTAAGTGTGAAGTTCTTCTGTACAAAGCATCATTCCGATCTAATTTGTACGAGCCCTCAGCTTCCTGCCGCTTGACTCGAAACCTGGTGATGCCGCCTTAAGCGTATCGGCAACGGTTGGGGCAAGCTCGATATAAAAAATGTCCGAGCCGATGGTTCTGGATGCAGGTGTAGCGGCGACACGAGGTACGAAAAGAAAAGCAGAGGATGAACATCCACAAGTCACCGCACCCAGACGAATCAAGGCAAGTTAGCAATCCACCCCGTAGCCAGCCGCCTTCCTAATACCACATAAGGCACTAGATCCCGATGTAGTCAACAAGATTGCAGCTGGAGAAATCATCGTAGCGCCTGTCCATGCATTGAAGGAGCTCATTGAAAATGCAGTTGATGCAGGATCGACATCTCTTGAGGTACTTGTAAAAGATGGTGGATTGAAGTTACTGCAAATCACCGACAATGGGCATGGAATCAACGTATGTTTTCCTGATTATTTTGACATAGTCTTTTCGCTGAGTCCAGTAGAAAGAGGACCTGTCTATCTTGTGTGAGCGTTTCACGACCTCGAAGCTTAAAGCTTTCGAAGATTTAACATCCATTGGAACTTATGGCTTCCGTGGAGAAGCGCTAGCCAGCATAAGCCATATAGCACATCTTACAGTTACTACAAGAACGAAAGACTCGAACTGTGCCTTTAGAGCTCATTACGATAGTGGACATCTAATACCAGCGAAACCAGGTCAGAGCTCCGAGCCCAAACCTATTGCCGGTCGTCCGGGGACGCAAATCATGGTGGAAGATCTCTTCTATAATGTTCCTACACGCCGTCGTGCTTTCAGATCTGCATCAGAAGAGTATAATAAAATCTTAGATGTTGTAGGAAGGTATGCTATTCATTGCGATGGAGTGGCTTTCAGTTGTAAGAAGCATGGCGAGGCTTCTACGACCATCTCGACACAAGCAACTTCATCTACAGTCGACCGCATCAGACTAATACATGGAAGTGGTGTTGCTAATGAGCTGATAGAGTTCAAATCAGCCGATAATCGATGGGGATTCACAGCACATGGATGGACTACTAATGCAAACTATCACGTCAAGAGGACGACACTCCTCCTGTTTATCAATCATCGCTCAGTCGAGTCAACGAACATTCGCAAGGCTATCGAGCAAACATACTCAACGTTTCTTCCCAAAGGTGGCCATCCCTTTACTTATCTCAGCTTGGAAGTTGAACCCCACCGATTGGACGTGAATGTTCACCCTACCAAGAGGGAAGTCAATTTTCTCAACGAAGACGAGATAATCGAGAAGATATGCAGCGACATTAGATTGAAGCTCGCAGATGTAGACAAGAGTCGCAACTTTATGACTCAGACTTTGCTTCCAGGAGCACCAGCACCACTAGTCGCAGATATGCAAGATTCAGACGCAGCTGCAAGTGCTGAAAAACCAAGAACTACAACTAGACCGTACGAAAATAATCTTGTACGCACTGATGCTAAGCTACGCAAAATTACCAGCATGCTTCCGCCAAGTGCGTCCAAGCCTACCGGAACGCAAGACAGCACCCCAGCGGCCAGTGATTCTCAAGACATTGATTATTCGCACTCTGACCGTGAGCCGATCACTTGCCGTCTCATGACTGTCAAAGAACTTCGCAGCGAAGTCCGTTCTTCGATGCACAATGAGCTGACGGAGATCTTTGCCACGCATACCTTCGTCGGTATTGTCGATGAACGACGCCGGCTCGCTGCCATTCAAGCTGGAGTGAAGCTCTTCCTCGTTGATTATGGCGCCGTATCCAATTCCTTCTTCTACCAAATTGGCTTGACTGACTTTGGCAACTTCGGAGCCATTCGCTTCTCACCTCCACTATCCTTAACCTATCTCCTCACTTTGGCAGCCGAGCACGAGAAAGCCACCGCGCCGCCGGATGCCCCTCCTGAAGCCGATTTCGAAATCGAAGAAGTTGTTGGAACCGTCGCCGAACATCTAATCACCCGCCGAGAAATGCTTCTAGAGTACTTCTCCCTCTCCATCTCTGCTTCTGGGGATCTGGAAAGCATTCCCCTCCTTCTCAAACACTACACCCCCTCTCTCGCTAAACTCCCGAAATTTCTCCTTCGTCTCGGTCCCCATGTAAACTGGACATCGGAGAAAGAATGCTTCGACACATTCCTTCGCGAGTTAGCTTCCTTTTACGTACCCGAGCAATTACCTCCATATCCGGGACCAGAAGAGAAAGAAAGCGAGAGTGTAACGGAGGAGATCAAGCAGAGAAGAGACGAGGTTAGAAAGGCTGTGGAAGATGTTTTGTTTCCTGCTTTTAAACAGAGGTTAATTGCTACAGGGGAATTGATGGGTGGGGCAGTGCTTGAAGTGGCGAATTTGAAAGGCTTGTATAGGGTGTTTGAGAGGTGTTGAGAAGGAAGACTTGCTGGATTATATGTTTTCATGTATTTCTGTTAATACGGTTTACTGTGCAGTGTATGGGTGGAGTTTTACGGGTCGTAAGTATTAGCATGGCTAGACGGATATTTGAATGGGAGCATTACGTGGTGGGACATTTTGACGAAAGCATATGCGAGGTGTGACTCTAATATTGTTGAGACGGGCATCAAATAGCTGCGACAAGCGCTTTTCTATAGTCCCAGTGTAGACAGCACTAGCATGAAATGAAAATAAGCTGGTCTTCATCATTGGAAGTTTGCTCATCTATCATATTTTCATCCGTACAGACATTAGCGAGATGATGGGTAATCATCTGCTGTCTACCCTATCGCGGGCATCCGGTATAATACAGTTGTAGTTTGTGTCCCATCAATCATCAATCCATCTAGCTTTTTCCATCTTCCCATTCCGGATTCTAATTCAATGTTAGGCTTTATTCAGGTTCAAGGGTTAATGGGTGCAAAAGACGTACCTTTCTTAAGATCACTAATCCTTCAAGATTACTGCTTAGACTGATATATTGTTCATCTTCCAACTCCGCACGCTCGCCGTAAGCCAGAAGTACCGGGGTGCTTTGTGTTTGCCATCCAGTAATGGTCTTTGGACGACCAGCTTGTCCAACCACATCGACAGCCTGACCCACCCGGACGTTCACTGTTAATGGTTTGAGATCCTCATCAAGGGTGACAAGGAATCTAGGGTGCATAGCAGTGACGAGGTAGTAGAGGAGATAGTGTGATTTGGTGGTGATGAACTGCTTGGCATCGATCATGGCGACCAAGACAGAGAGGAGCCCAGCAGCAGCAACTCTTGAAAGTACCTGTCGGTCGGTATGGAAAGGGTTGATGGAAAGAGTTCCCTTGCCCATATGGAGTAGGCCCTGAGCGATTCGGACCATGAAGAGCGAATCGGCGTCTCGGTGATAATAGCTGGCTAACTGTCGAAGAAGTTGGGCAAGTCTAGCGTTGTTTGTACCGGCTCCCAAAAGACCCATTGCGAAGATAGCATTAATCGCAACGTCGTTGTCATTGTCGTGACTGTAACGAGAAAGGGTATCATAAACCTTCATTTGTGGGTTACTTGGGCTGAGTAGACCCATAGCCAAAGGAACAGCTTTTCGGATATTAGCTTCACCATAGTGCATCAGGTGAGCGAATTGACGTAGGACCATCTCTTGACCAACATCCTCTCCCATAGCTACCAAACCAAGACCAATGACAGCGTAAGCTTGAAGTAATTCGTCGCCTTTCTTGTCATCACTCTCCTCAATGTGGTCATTGCAAATGTGGAGAAGTTCTTGCAATTTCAAGACTGTACCTGTTCCTGCCCATGCGCATATTTCAGCCAAAACGGAGGTCGGTTTGGACATTGGATGGTCAATGGCCTTCAATGTCTCAAGGATAACATCAACCTCTTCTTGACGTCCAAAGAACAACAAGCCAAGGCCAAGAGCCATGAATCGGGTCCATTTGTCCTTGAGTTGAGATTTGCGGTCGTCATCAAGGAAAGTTTGCACAATAGCCTCGCTAACGTCGCTACTCGAAGAGCCAACAAATATCATACCCAAAGAAAGTGCCGCCATAGCTGAAATTTGCATGTCGAGTGAAGTATCCGTAACAATGGGCAGGAGAAGCTCCAAAAGTTGCTCCCGGTTTGAGCCAGCATATGCAAGTCCTAGACCCATAATAGCAGCTACTCTGACCAAAGGGCTCTTATGGCCAAGCTTTTCCTCGTCACCTAGAAGGGCTAAGGCAGGGTCCGAGTCGATCCGTACTCCGGAGTTCATGATACCAATGGCTAACATAGTTCCGGCTTGGATCTGCACTTCTTGAGCATATGAATATTTGTCGGTCTTGTCCAGACCAGTCTCGACGTCCCATAAAAGTAGAGTACCCATTGAGGCGACTGTAGACATCATGCCCTCCTCCTTAGTCTTCCACACCCAACTTGCTTTTTCATCCTCAACCATCATCATCTTATCGTTTCCGAAACCGGCATTTACGAAAGCGTTAACGAAACCTGCTGCCAGATTGTGCCCAGCGGAATCGAGGTTCGTCAATCCCGATACCCGGTTACTCTCCAAGTGACTCTTGTAGATATCTTCGGTGGTTTTAGGGTCCAAAATGTTCAGTTCCTTCGCCAATGCCTTGAAGTGTTCTGGAAGTTTCATGTTGTACATGCACTCGAGTATCTCCAGCTCCTCCTTCGTTTCTCCCGGTAAGTCATCAAGAACGATTCGTTGTCGAGCGATCAAAAATGCCATCTGTTTCTTCAAAGCAGGGTCCTCCGTCGAGTCAAAGTCGGATCTGACAAGGTCAAGGTCGTTAAGTCTGATGGCTAGAACAATCGCCTGCGTAAGTTGGCCGTAATGCTTGTAGATACCGTGTGCTGTGCGGAGGAATTGCTGGTCTTCTGGATAGGTCAGGAGGTTGACCATGCTAACCATGTACAGGCACACTCTTGAGAAGGTCTCTTTGTCGAGGAATTTCGGAATTTCCTCAATAATCTCGAGCTCGCTCATCAGATCCACAGCATCGGCCTCGGCATTGCTCTTCAAGAACAATGGTACAAGAACTAAGGCTAGATCGATGAGATCCTGATATGGTTGGTCTGATGTTAATCGTTTGCTATACATCTCTCCAAGTTCCAACGCTAGATGTCGTGTATATTCATGACCCCACGAGCCGATATCTGACGTAGGAGCGAGTAGTCGATATTTGAGGGTATCTTGTCTATCTTCGTCCGAGAATGTCATGCCAATCACTGAAAGCACATCCGCAAGTGATGTCTTGTCATCTCCTTCCGGCCATTGCTCGTATAGCTTGATCATTGGTTCGTAATGTGGTCTGAGGAATTTTAAAGGCTTGGGGACAGCGGTCATTGATGAGGTAGAGGTCTTGATGGAGTCTTTGATGGCTTCGAGCGCGGCTTTGTAGAGAGATGTGTTGGATTCCTACATTAGAGATCATTAGTTCCAAAGATCAACATCTAAAGCAATACTCAGAGTCATACAGTCAGTCTTTCCACCAGCATATCTAATTCGCTCTTAAGTTGTTGATCCTCCTCGCTGAGCTCCTCCGCTGTTGCAAACATGTTAGTAATAATCTATCAGGCACAAGTCTAACAAACATACCGCCAACGACTGGCTCTTCCTTCGTTCCATTAGCTATTGGCTTTCCGTCATTATCCTTCTCTACCTCCTCGGGCTTCTTAGGATCAGAAACGGCTTTGCCTTTGCCTTTGTCAACAGACTTTGGTGGTTCGCCATCTTGCGCCATGTTGTTTCTAAAGTGGATGCGGAATGAGGTATTGTTGGATCTGATGAAAGGGCAAAAGGAATGGCTAAAGTGAATGCGCAGAAAATGGTATTAGCCACTACACGTAGGATCTCGTGAAAGGTAGGTCGTGGAATTCGTGATAAATTTGGTTTCTTGATGGGGTCTTCCAGGCAGGTCTGCTTTCGCGTCTAAGCAGCAGCTTACCAGATCGTACATAGTAGCTTAAAGTGGTACACCTAGCAGCCGAAAAGCACAAACCTTAATTGCACACCCGAGTGTCTTAGTCAGAGATAATGTGTATTTATCTAAATTTGGTAAATTCACACCTCTTCCAAACCCAACTGCAAAAAAAATAAAAATAAAAATTTTTTTTTGAGAGGAACTGCAAGGCCCAGATTCCATAACACACTACCGACTCAACATGAAGCTCGATACAAAGGCTATGCGGTATTTGACCGCGGAGGACTGGCGTACTCTCACTGCTGTTGAACAAGGCTCCAAAAATCATGAAGTGGTTCCTACACCCCTCATTGCGCAATTGTCAGGTCTTCGGGGCGGGGTTCACAGATGCATATCCGCGCTCGCGAAAGTCAACTTGATCGCACGACTGAAAAACGCAAAATATGATGGCTACCGTCTTACTTATGGAGGACTCGATTATCTGGCTCTCAATACATACCGAAAGCGCAAGGATGTATACAGTGTAGGAAATCAAATCGGGGTGGGAAAGGAAAGTGATATTTTTGTGGTGGCAGATGAAAAGGGCGTGCAAAGAGTGCTTAAAATCCACCGATTAGGACGAATATCTTTTCGCACAGTGAAAGCGAACAGAGACTATCTACGACATCGGTCATCGGCATCGTGGATGCACATGTCGCGATTAGCTGCTTTGAAGGAATATACATTTATGCAAGCGCTCCGTGAGAATGGATTTCCAGTGCCGGAGCCTCTCGCCCAATCCAGGCATACTATAGTGATGTCTTTAATTGATGCATTTCCAATGCGACAGATTTCTTCTGTTCCAGATCCGGCATCTTTGTACGCGGAGCTTATATCCATGATCCTGCGTTTGGCTCAATGCGGTCTTATTCACGGCGACTTCAACGAGTTCAATATCCTCATCAAAGAAGAGACAAACCCCGATGCCCCTGAGTCACCTGTCATTCTTACACCAATCTTGATTGATTTCCCCCAAATGGTCTCCATCGATCATACCAATGCTGAATATTACTTTGATCGAGACGTCAACTGTATCAAGCGATTCTTCGAGCGCCGATTTCACTTCACAAGCAACGAAAAGGGACCATACCTGGCAGACGCTCGCAAGCTTTTAGGTAAGGATGGTATGCCCAGATTAGATGTGTCTGTCGAAGCATCTGGATTTTCAAGAAAAATGGCAAAGGAATTGGAGAATTACATGAAAGCTGTTGGAGTTGATGGAGATGGTGAGCCAGGGGCTGAAAGAGGCGATGAGGATGAGGATGAGGACGAAGAAGAAGAAGAAGAAGACGAGGATGAGGAAGAACATGACGAAGATGAGGGCGATGCTGAGGACAATAAAGGCGGTGAACACACGGATGACATTGAAATACCTGGCGATTTAACAGGGATAGAGGAGAATGTGAAGACATCAAATGACGATGTGGGGGAGGCCTCAATGGCACATTTAAAAATCGAGGAAAAGACTTGAGAGAACAATATCAGAGCTGATGGGATGAACAAGTCAAAATCAGTGCAAAGCTCACTACCTCATCCAAGCGATTAGTTGCTGCTTGGCTTCAATGTCCAAATCCCGCATAGGGCGTCCTTTGGCCAGAGACGCGGTGGCACATCGCCTCCAACTGCACACTGCAGTATGGAATCATTTCGAAGTACGATTTGAGAGCCTAGAAAGAGTCTCCAACAGTCCGAGATCTCGATAACAGGAAAAAGTGAAGTAATTGATATAGGGCTTTATATTTCTCGCTCTTGTTTCACTCGCCACCTGTAAAAACCATATATAAGCCCACATTGTCACTTCTCTAGAAGTGGCGTCACTTTTACACCACCGCATCTTGGTCCTTTCTCAGAACAGTAATCCGATGTTCAAACACCGTGCTATCCACCAAGTAAATGATGTGACCATAGTATCGGAGGCTTGTAAATAGCATGGAATCTTTTGCAGATCCACGGATTGCCAGCTAACCCGAAGACGAACCTAAAGACATGATTAGACGAGCCAGGTTTGAAGAACAGAAGAACACCGCAATGCCGACGC
The DNA here is from genome assembly GCA_001465935.1 of Clarireedia homoeocarpa. NCBI lineage: Eukaryota > Fungi > Ascomycota > Leotiomycetes > Helotiales > Rutstroemiaceae > Clarireedia > Clarireedia homoeocarpa. The sequence continues at coordinate 40,164 of LNKV01000026.1, forward strand.
TTGCAGGTTTTTTTTTTATCTCCTCGACTCATGGTTCTATGCCTTATTGAACGATTTATAAGGACAAGTATTAATATTCATTAGTGGTTAGCTCATTGTCAAAGGGTCCGGCACAATCGGAAAATAAGGTGCGGATGCACAGACACCATGCAGAACACATTCCTTGACCAGACCAGTATTACGCTGCATCGGCGAGGTCCTATCTTTTGCTGTAGAAACAATTCCCACGGCAGACAGAGAAGAGAAGAATACTTGGTAGGGTTTTGCTTGCTCACAAGGTCTAATTTTCTATAATAATATCTTCAATGGCCTGTTCATTGTTCACCTCTCCAATATACTACAACATCACAAATCAAATCAAACCAAAATCAAATCCCTCACCTTGCTGCTATATAGTCATCACTGCCCATAACGTACGATAAATCATTAATTGGGCTCCTATATAAACACATCCGAAGAAGCTTGAGTATCGTATAGATGCCGGGGTATTTCCGCTCATGCTGAAACTTTTCCCACCCCCCCCCCTTCTTAGCCATCCGAGCACTCAGTTATGCGAGCATCCAAGTTTTTCAAAAAGCTTAGTATCAGAGCGTTCACGCCGTATACCAATCAACAACGCTCGCAGCGCAGCTTCGGGGGCACTTCCCCCTTTCGCGACACGACCCCGTTACTTGGACTGCATTATGAACGAGTTCACGGCCTTGTTGAAAACATCCGATCAAATCCCCGGCCTGTGAGCTCTCTGGTTTCTCCAAACGAACTTAAAAGTCGTACGGTAAGATAGGATAGTATAGGATAGTATAGAATACTTAACTTGGCCAATCTTGAGATGATTGTTTGCATGCATGCGCAACATGGGTCAAAGCCAGAGATAGCTCGTGCAAAAGCACAGTATTAAGTCGAGCCTCTTTCTCGTCGTTTGCGCTGTTGATACTTTTGCAAACCTTCTTATTGTTCAGCTTCAGAGCATCCCCCCTCCGCCACCGCTCCGTCGCTATAATGCAATTGCCTCCTCCTGCAGTGCTCTCGTCCTTCCCGCACCCAAACTACACGAACCCGATAACCAGAGGTCCGGAACTTCTTATCATCACACTCATCTTCTTCCCCATTGTGCTGCTCGTGGTCGGCCTGCGCACGTTCACACGACTGTTTCTTTCCCACTGCTTCGGCGCCGACGATGTCTTCCTTCTGATTGCCGTGCTGCCCACTACCGCGTGTTCAGTTCTTGGGGTTCTGTCCGAAAATGTTTGGCAGTGGAATCGTCATGTGTGGGATGTGACGCCTGATAATGCGGTGTTCGGACTCAAGATAACGATTGTCCTCGAGTGTCTCTTCGGGCTCGCCGTCGCGTGCACCAAGATCTCGCTGCTCATTCTGGTCATGCGGGTCATGTCTGGAGGCACCGGTCTTCTCAAAAATTTGGCCATTGCAGGTATGATCGTAGTTGCATGTGAAGTAATTGCTTTCGAAGCTGTTGTCATCAACAACTGCACGTATGTTATTGTAGTATCACACTTCGAAAAAAGTAAACCTGCTGAACATGTCATAGACCTATATCCGAGTACTGGACATTGTCTTTCTCGCCACAGAACTGCATCGATGAGCGAAGCCACCTCATAGCGAGTGGAATCATCAACACGTTGACGGACTTCTATGTTTTCTTCCTTCCGATCCCTACCGTTTTTGGTCTTCCCATTCCTTTCCGTCAACAGGTCATGCTCGCGTTGCTTTTTGCCGCAGGGCTAGTCGTGTGTGCTTCGGGTACGGCGAGAATCTACTATGCGTACCTAGCTACTTCAACCTATGACCGCACGTGGTACTCGTTTCCGTTATGGATATCAAGCATCCTCGAGCTTTATATTGGAATAGTAAGAACTCCGGATGTCCAATCGCACTGGTGACAGTGAGTGACGTATCGCATCGCCTCTGATAATTAACGTATTCTGCAGATATGTACCGCCTTACCAGCAACCAAACCATTCTTTTCCGTCTACCTACCATCCCTATTCGGTCGCACTGTGCAGACTCCGGCCTCAACGCCCTACAGACTCGCCCATAACCGAACCGCCCCCTCCAAAATAAACCACCCCACGCCATTCTCCCCCCAAACCACCCCCCAACTCTCCCGCATTTCCAAAGGTCCCGAATCCCACTCCCTCCCGGCGCAAACCTACACCGGCCCAACCCGCAGCTCCCGCCAGCTCCTCCCGCTCTCCTACCTCAGCAGCTCGCCTCAATTGCAATCCCAATCCCAATACCGCCCCCGCCCCCGCTCTCTCGACGACATCGAAGACACCGCCGGCCTAGACTCCAAGCCTAGCATCCCCTCGCTCCTCGAGCGCGGGCCAGCGCGTCTGACCCAGGATCCGAACCGCACGAAGCGCACAAGCACAAGCACGAGCACAAGCACAAGCACGAGTTCATTCATCGAATCCCCTCGCTCACCGTCCTCGCCGTCGCGCTTTGCGTCAAGCCAGGATGTTTTGATTCATGCGCTGTGAAAGAGCGGATATGCAGGCAGGGCAGGAAGGCAGTGCGGGCGGGGACGGGACACGAGATTGTGGATAAGATAGATAGCCTGGGATGGAGATACTGAGACGGAGAGATGATGATCTCGATTAGATAAGGCGCGCGCACACGTCCGACTTCGAGACCAAACCTATCGTGTCATGTCCGATCCACTGACTCGACGCGACGTCTTACCGCATGTCGCCTCACCACCTCACCACCTCAAGGGAAGGCAAAGAACGCCCCCGACATTCAAGCACGTGACTCGTATCTGCGAAGCAATCTCTCGATCCAGAAGCCGAAAGCGCGGAGCGTGCATTACCAGCAGTAACGGTGCATAAATTCGGTCAGATAAATTAAGTTTGTCTCGCCTCTTTCCCATGCCAATGCAATGAGCTGATTTGCCCTGCCCACTTTAGGTCGGCGGGGGAATGGGAAAATGGGTTGTGTCGGTGTGGAAGATGTGAAGGGGAGATGAGGTCTTTTTTTTTTTTTTTTAGTGTTTTTGGGTGAGGGGGAGAGTGGAGGGGAAGGATGGATGGATGGGTGAATGGATGACCACATGGGCGATTGGCTATCGGGATTCTTGGGGGATGATGCGATGTGCTGTCGCTTTGTCTCCGGATAGGCTAGTCCGCGGCAGAATGGAGCAAGCGGACAGACATTTGCCTGACCGAGTGAGAGAATAAGTTAATGAGTTCTGTGCATAGGTACGAAGTCGGTCGAGATAGATGCTTTGCCTTGCTTTTTATGTGTCGATTATGTGTCTGTTATGTGTCTGTTGTGTGTGCGTTATGTGTCTATTATGTATTTATTATGTATCCATCTTCTTTAAGTTACCTAATGTATTGGATGGATAGATAACGTAGCTCGAGTAGAGACAAAGTACGTACAGGACGAATTCCTGGTACCATGATATAACGATAATCCCGATGGATATGATATAATGATAATCCAGATGGATGGTTCGGGTCTCACCAAGACCGCCTTGGACGACTTGCTCCAATGAGGGTTGGGTTTTTGCGTACTGGGTAAGACCATGATCCTGCTCTGTGTGGTCTTGTGACTTTCCCCCAACCCCAGCTTTCGCAAAGGATGACTAACGTTACCCTCGCACCCGTCCGCTGTGCTCTGTACAACAAACGCCGCCCTCACCCCTTGATGCGCCGCTCTTCGTACATCCAGTCGCAAACCCCTACTTCGGCCTGTCGAACCAAACCGACAAAGCGACAGGATGATAGGATGGAAAAGCCATGCCCATGCCCATGCCCATGCCACGAACTGTGCCACCCCCCAGGCCCCAGGAAACGCACCTCTCGAAATTTTTTCTCCATATGCTGCTTAAAGTTCGGTAGTCATGACAGACAGAGTGCTTCGTGCTTCGTGCTTCGTGCCACAGCACAGGACGGCCTTTTGGATTTGCCTCGTCCAACCCGCTTTCGTCCTTGGGACGCTTACTTGTACATAAGTACTTAAGCTTTGGCTTTCCCGAAGTAGACCATCCACACAACCCCTGCCATCCAGCCTGTTTTGCTTGCTGCAGGTAGATATGTATTATGCATGCAGCGCAGCATCGACCTGTCGCGTAGCCGTAGCGGTCGCTGGGGGACTGACTTGCTTTGCTTGATCTTGACCGTATGTAGTAGAAGAGGATCTCACCACTGCTCGGCTCGTCAAATTTTTCTCATCCATGGCTGCTCCAAATCGTCATTTTATGCAAGAAACAGATGCCGCTCAGCCCAATCATCGACGTTGGAGAGTCGGTGGGGCGATTTTCGTTCCTTTTGGGATATCCGCCGGTGTGTGCTCAACGTATGTACAGTACAAGTTCGGTCGGTATCTGTAGGAAAAAAAGGGAAAAAAAAGAAAAAAAAAAAAGAAAAAAAAAAGGAAAAAAATATTTATTTATGTTCGGCGTCCATAGTGTTGGAAAGCATGTCCGGCGCGGTTAAGCTTTGCATACTTTACTTTGCTTTGCCTTTTTTTTTGGTCTGCCTATTGTGCGGTGCGGTGCAGTCAGTCTTGCCTATGTATGTAATGGCGATCCTGATTTCAATGGCCGGCACTTTGACTTGATGTTCCTCATCCTAATGACTGGTAATGACTGGTAATGACTGGTAATGTTGCTCGAGGTTGGCTGAGCGTGAATGAAGGTGGGTGATATGGATGCGAATGCGATGTTGATCAAGTGAGTGTTCATTGGGATAGAGTAGTCACCAGTCAAGTCAGTCAGCAGCACGAACCGGTCAAGTCATCCGCCAGATCTGTGCTGAGTGCTGAGTGCTGGTTGGCATCAGTCAGTCGCTCTGCTCGTATTGGGGGCGTTCTGCTGCGATTGTGTATGGCCGTGTATGGCCGTGTATGATCGACAGACAGCGTTTAACGTGCTTGTACAGTACAGGTGAGAAGAGAAACCAACCAACTGCCTCCAACTCCGGCCGCCATCTGCCCTCTTTCCCTCGTCGCTCGTCGTTCCTCTCCCCCATCCCCCATCCCACGAAAAGATGCAGCGCCATCCTCGACATGTGTTGATTGGTACGAACATCAGACCGGACCAGACACGACCAGACCAGACCACCGACAGATGGATATAGATTCAGTGCAGTGCAGCGCAGCATAGCATAGCGCCGATACCAGTTCTAGCTCGACGTGGTTGCATTATTTTCCATCGTATTTTCTCTTTCCACTTTATTCCCAAACCAACATAACATAACATAACATCTACATTAACAAACATAACATAACTCGTCGAATATACAGAGTAACTTAACTTAATACATAACATAACATAACATATCATACTACCATACTACTATACTATATACTGTACTGCACACTTTCTTTTGGACAAGCACTAACCTTTCCCTTCGCACACATCCAACGATAACTTTTCTCGTCCATTTTGCTTTTTACCGCTTCTTCGCCCATTCACCCACCTTTTTTCTCTCTTTGCCTCTCCAGCCTCTTACGGAGGAGTCAAATACCCACCCAACGCGTGCCGCTCGGTTTCACGAAGAATTATATATCACAAAAGGGAAAGGCAGGTACCACGATACACAACACACCATCACATACTTCTGGTCCTCCCCGAGACCTCGAACCGACAGGAAGGCAAGAGAGCTACAGTATCCATCCATCCATCCATCCATCCATCCATCCATCGCACTGGCATACAGAACCACAGAACCACAGAACCACAGAACCGCAGAACCGCAGAACCGCAGAACCGCAGAACCACAGAACCGCAGAACCGCAGAACCACAGAACCGCAGGACCGCAGAACCGCAGTGCCCAGAACCGCAGAACCCAGGCCTTGCTCTGTGCTGTGGGAGACTCCACATTTCTCGACCTTTTAAGCTTCAATCGCATTAATTACTCGGTGCGGACGAGCTTCCCTGGCTTCCCTGTACTACCCGATCTCGTCTACAACTCTACGGTCAACGTTTAACGGTCAACGGTCAACAGCCTCAGACACATTATATTGTCTTCAATAGGCGGCGAAGTCTATGAGCAATATATCGAACAATGGTTTAACCACGCACGCTCGCGGTGATCATGTTGGAGTATAGAAGTTGGAAAGAAAAGCCTGATCCATAAACTTCCCTATTCATTTATTTTTTTAAGAATTCTATCCAGTACCTTCCTGCACCACCCCAAAGGGGAACGCCGCGGAGGTTCACAATCTTTTTCCAGCAAGAAAAAAAAAAATCCTTACCGTTTCTGTTTCTCGTACACAGGGAAACAGAAACCCTAGGGATTTTTTCTTTTCTTCTCTCGAAACACTTTCTCTCAATGGCACCTCTTCGAGTCCTCATCGCAACTTCGATGCTACAGAATTTGGCTGTGCGAGGAATCGGAAGCCAGTCGGATCAAGGTCAAGATGTGTCGGATGCTCACGGTTACCTTACACAATGCCTCGCTTTGGCATTTGCTTCGTCAAGTGTAGCTTCGGCCATCCTGGCTTTCTATTGGTTTGTGAGAATGCGGAGGAGCTTCCGACATGAGTAACACTCTCCCCTCTCCTCCCATACCATGCTATGCTACGCTATGCTGCTATGCTATGATATGTAACTTCCAAAATAGACATGTTCGTGCGCTGACACTACCACTATAGCCTCATCATGTTACTAATTCAGAGTGACATGTTCAAAGCGTTATGGTTTATGGTTTTTCCCATCGTCGTGTTCTTGCACGGCCCCGTCGACGACAAGTCAGATTTTTGCAAGATTAGTGGCTTTTTCCTGGCAATTGGAATGGAAGCTTCAGGTTCATATGCCCAGGATATCCTTGACGTGGCCTCAAAATAGCTGACGGGGTGTACTAGATATTGCAATATTTATGATTGCCGTACATAGTGCATTGTATATTTTCAAACCAAGATCCTCCGGCGGCGAAGGTGGTCTTTATCCATATCGCCGATACGCATATATTTTCTGGGTCGTTTTCCCCTTATTAACAGCATCACTAGCGTTTCTCAACAACCGCAATTCTTACGTTGCCCAAGGTACATACTGTTACCTCCCCGTACGACCCTATTGGTATCGATTGGCTTTGGCTTGGATACCTCGATACGTTGTTTTTCTCACCATTTTGGTCGTTTATGTTTCAATATATTATTACGTTCGTCACAAATTCCATGCCTTCGAGCACAGTCATTCTTCTCAGCATAGCCATGATCCGGAAGGAAGACAAACAAGACCCCAAAGACGGGTTAGAGCATCTTCCACGCCAGCGCTTGCTTCGCACGGACTGATCCCCGAGCCGAGGCGTCCGTCCGCGCGGTATGCTACTGAAGGGAGGAAACATTCGTCTTCGACCATCGGTTCATTTGCGAACTTTAGAGCAGGTGCTCATCGATTCATGTGGACTGCTTTTCTACACTCGCGCGCGCAAAGTCAGTCTGGCGAAAGTGCTGCATCCCCACCTTCTGAATTTTCTACTCCTGATACTGCGCCTGATACGGATTCTTACGGTGGAACAGCTACCCCACAGCCGATATCAGAAACTACTACATCTACCAGTCCCAGCATCGCGAAACCGCAAGCCACGATCAGTCCTATCTTCCCGACCCAATATCGAAATAATCCTTGGCGCGACAACTTGCCCCGACGATTATCCTTAGATTCCAGTGGCTCCGGATATACTCCACCATCATCGAACGATATTTTCACCGTTCTGAATTCTCAAGACCAGTCTCCGGAGATGGCCAATAACCTTCCTGATTTGCATTTAGCCAGCCCAGCTAACCCTAACACCCAGGTGTTTGAAGTATCAGAGATGATTCGTACACGAGAGAAGATTCGTCGGCAGTTGCGCTTCCTCTTCATTTACCCCCTAGTTTATATTGGAATGTGGATTGTACCATTCGTGTTCCACATCCTTCAATTCAACGATCGATTAGCAGCCGATCCTCCTTTTGCGGTGGGTTGTATAACAACTATATGCGTGTGTTCTCAAGGCGCCGTCGATTGTTGGTTATTTTCCACCCGTGAAAAACCCTGGCGACATATTCCCGGCAGTGATGGAACCTTCTTCGGAAGTTTAAAGTTCTGGTCATTATGGACGACAAAGGACGGACAACAACCCCAAGGTCGGGGACCAGGAAAGACGAGGAATGAGATGGCCAGAGAAGCGAGAGCAGCGTACAGAAGACGGGATGAGGAGCTGGCTCAGAGGAGATTTGAGGCGAGTCAAAATAACCAGTCGATAGAGGGGAATTCAAGGAGAGATAGGAGTTGGTGGGATGTTACGGGAATTGATGGTATGGGTGTCGTTGCTATGACTCCTGTTGCGGAGGAAATCTCGAATCCGATGGATGATTATATAATAGAGGAGAGTAATGACGGAATTTCGGTGCGAATTTCGATACGATCGAGAGGGCGAGAGCGAGAACGGGATGAGGAAATGGGGCTCGAGAAGAAATCATGAAGGGGCTGAGAAGTGTGGTGGACTTTGTACATGAATGGCATTGGAATGGCGCATATGGGGCAGTACATAAAGCGAAGCATACAGACGGGCTGAGATGGAGATACGCATGCACACTACTACATTGCATGAATGACTGAAATGACGGCGTTTTTTTTTTTTTTTTTTTTTTTTTTTTTTTTACGGGGACGAACACAAACACAAGCACTACGATTTTCGAATTTTACTGTTTTGTTTCGAAATAATCTGGTTGCGATGGAAATGGGGAATGGGATGGGGATTTGTTTTGCATAGGAAATGGAATGGGATGAAAATGGGCTGGGTAGGCATCAACCGACCGACCGGCGTGTTCTACTCTGTTGATTCGGGTTTGGTTGGCATCGCATTTGCATAGCGTGGCATGGCATAGCATTGTATGGTACGGGAATGAATAATTATCATGCATGGCGTGTGTGGAGTTGCGTTTGAGTTTTACGGGGGACTTTTTGTATATTCAATTTTATGCTGAATGGAGCGGGGGGTATGAGAGAAATGAGCGGGGCAGATAAGATATGACCTGATGAATCAATCATACGGTGGTGGCGAAGAGCAAAAGCGGACGAAGGAAAGAAGGAAGAAATGAATAAGAGAGGAGATGCTTCTACAGTATTATACATATGAACAAAACATATACACCTGCTACATACATACATATATAAACACAAACACAAATATGTACACGTAATTAGATACGTAATCACATATTGAATTACTCACCAGGCATCTTTCTATACTTTACGCCTTTAAAGCCAGGAACTTTAAGCCCTAGACAGAATGACTTGGAATAGCTTCGCCTCACAAAGCGCTGTTTATGTATTCTATGTGATATAAACAGAACAGTAGTACTGCATTTGGATGTTCAGATAAACCACCAACCATATCCGCAATCTATAAATCCTAAACCCCAGATACCATTTCCCCGAATCCTAAGCAGGAATGAATGTCTCCTTGACCAACGCCAGCGATACACCCTTCCATCTCAACCCTTCCTCACCACCACCCGTCTCGGTTGAGTCACTGCTCCTCTCAAGTGTGTAAACGTCCTCCACCCCCAACGATTCCAAATACTCAATCGCCCGCACATAATTCGTTCCCACCTGCGCAATCCCATGACTATCATCCGACATGGTAAACTTCCCACCCATCTCCAAATAAAGCTGTCGTCCGTCTTCTGCATCAGCACAGCACACTCCTCAACCCCAATACCCCTCTAGGAAGAAAAACAGTAGCGGGAAAAAGGAAATTCAAACACCCACCTCACAAATCGCCCTCCCCGGATACGGCTCCTTCAAGCCTTTCCTCAACGCACTACTATTAATCTCCAGCACCCCCCCATACTCCACCACCTCCTTCAAATTCCTCCCCAGCAACCTCCACACTCCCTCCCACGTCCTCAAATCCCTCTCGGGCTGCGCACTCAACAACCGAATCAGATCGAAATGGCCGACGACCTTGGGCCGCAGCGCCCTCAGCATCTCAAACTGCTCCTCAAAGTACCTCTCAAACAAGGCCTCCTCGGCGCCTCCCGCCGCCGCCACCGCTTGCGCGTAGAACGCCGCGTCGTAGTCGATGGGGATGCCGTGCACGTGGTGGATGGACCCGATGAAGAAGTCGACGGCGGGGTGCGCCGCGAGCTGCGTGATCAGCGGCCCGTAGCGGTCAAGGATCCATTCCCCTTCGAACCCGATGAGGATCTGGATTTGCGAGCGGTATTTGGCGCGGAGACGCACGGCTTCGGCGAGGTAGGATGCGTGTTGGGGGAGGTGGGTGGAGATGGTTTGGCCGGCGGAGATCTTTGAGGGGGGGGGACGGGGTTGTGTTAGTTAGGTGGGAGGGCGGAGGGGGAAGGAGGACGGGGGAATGATTGGGTGGGAAAGGAGCGGTACTTCTTCTGGGTAGAGATCGGAGTTGGAGTTTCGTGGCATGTGCTCGGTTAGAGCAAAGGTTTGCATGCCGCGGGATATGGCGGTTTGGATTACTTCTTCCAATGTATCTTTTGCATGGCCGGGACAAAATTGTCCGGAGTGACTGTGCATAGAGAAAGCCATGATGAATAGGGACTTTGTGAGATCCAATAAGTTTCAATTCAATTGGAATCCGAGAAACTTCTCAGGATTGTTCGCAATAGTATAAATGCCAGTACTGATTGATGTCTTCTTCAACCAGAAAATCAAAACATGACTCGCAATCTCTTATCTCAGGCCTCACTTGTTAGGTCGCGTTGAGAACACCACTCTGCAAGCTTACTTTAGCAACGTGGGATAATGATAGATTTGTAGCGCTTATTAAAATGTCCGAAGAATTCTGGACCTTGACCCGACTTCGGAAGCCAACAAAAAATTGATTAAATCCACACCAAAAATACATCAGATCCAAAAAGATGCGACCTGCAAGGGACTCGAACCCTCAACCTTCGCTTAATACTCTCTGTTAGGAGAGCGACGCTCTACCATTGAGCCAACACTAGTTGCTTGTTAATACATGTTGGCGGCTATCTAATCATTACGGGGAGACTCACGGCCATGTTTGTTGTGTTTGATAAAATTCCATGGTTAAATGTCGTTATATTTCATGACAAGTGGCCAGAGCACAATATAAGGAAGGTTAACTTATGGCAAACACCAATCTCTATTTCCGTAACTAACTTACGAGGTATAAAGCTTTACACTAATTAGACGTATTATATATTTTGCCTACCCATTATTTCTTTGCTTCGTGCCTCGCAGCACTACACTCAATGTCTAGCTAGCTAGTTAGGAGAATTATCCAGCTTGCAGCACATGGCATCATCATATTTCCAACATGCGATTGGGTTTATTCAACGTTGGTGCTGTGTGTCGTTACTATCCTTGCATACTACGGGAGAGTTAATCACTTTTTGGAGATACTAGTACTTTACGACGCTTTCAAATCATCAAATTGGTACATGCGCAGTACAAGAAATCTTCCATGTCTTGAGATCACACTGCAGCTAATAATTACAATCTCACACCATATCATACTCCTCACCTCAAAGTCGAGGCTCCCTCCATCATGGATGACTTCGACACGGCTCAATGCTTCCCTCAACTAAGATGTCAGCCTCATATACTTGGCATCGTCAACTAATTGAACGTCGGTTCCATCGAAAAGCTCTGATCATCAGAAGTCTTATCCGAATCCCCCGCATCATACCACAACCCGCAAGCCTCATAGTTTTTCCCATCATCCCCCGTATAATCCATCTTAATCTCCACCTTGTTCGCAGCCGTCACCCTGGCAGAGACCTTCATTCCAACACTCGTGCTATCACAATCCGTGTATAGCCCGGCGTGAGATTGAATGGCACTCCCAGCGCACGTCACACCATCGATCTTGCATCCCTTTGTGGAGTCGGCGTTTTTGCCCGGGTCGTAGGATACTTTCATGGTGTATTTAGATGTGCAGGCGAGGACGTCGGCGAAGCCGGAGCAGTCGATGCTGAACTTGGAGACGGATATTGTTGGCGATTTGCGTGTTTCGAGGAGGGCGGTTGGGGTGGCGGTGATGATGATGCTCAGCCAGCTGAGGAAGAGAAGGGCAGATGCGAATGAAAACATGGTGGAGATCTAATGAACGACAATGGTAAGACTTTTTTCCTATTTGTGGCAGAGTGTTGGAAGAACAAGTAAGGTGGGTGTTGCCCATCAGTCAGAATATAAAGAAGTCAGATACGCTTCCAACCAACCATGCGCAGATAACCGTGGCGATGCATGGCCGAACGGTCAGTATTTGGCTTCTAGGAGCGGCGCAGTGATCCGAGTACATGAAGATTATCATAACCTCTCACCAACTGCACGCAAATAACGGCACTAATTCATGGTCGGCCGACCACACTTTCGGCCCATAGCAACCAGCCTTATGAGGATATGCAGGCCGGATATCGCGACAGTGGCCGTCATGTTTCTCAATAACATCTAAATAATCTCATCCTAGAGACCGGCTATTTAACCCTTGAGGATTTACTATCTAAACTCTGGTAGTAAGCTTAAAAGCTTCGAAGCCAACAAGGGAAGGGACCAAGTCTTCATTTCGAAGCAGAATTCTGATCAACCCATTGAAGAGAAATTTCGACGACATAGTCTGCCACAGGAGTCACAACGATAGGACATATGATTAATCCAATTCATAATACTCACCAGAAACCAGCCGCTGAAAACCGTTGGCCCATTACCAAGTACCAGATCAAGCCACAAGATCATTCAGCATCATCACTGCAGCCTGCACCAGTTCCGCCAGTATATGCGATACCATCAGCTCAACAGTTGTAGTGCAGCTCTATGTATATGTGATCTGCTACCTCCATCGGATACTACACAAACTTGAGATCCGAATCTCTGGGTCCAATGTAATTAAAAACGACGGCGCCACTCTGCTTCCCAGAGTAAAACACAGACTACGCCCGTCAAACATCTGGCAACGAGAACATACCTTCAATTGTGTTGCATATACGTTCCAGAGATACTTTTCGATTAGCGTTGAATGGCGCCCAGCTTCCCAGATTTGTGGTTGGACTTTTACAATTCTAGCCGCCGCCATACAAGCTCCGGTAGAAACACCACTCCATTAGAAGAATGGTAGCTAGAGCTTCTCTTTTCTTATGTTGCATGTCTGTCTAGGATGTGGCTTTTATAGCACCGAGACGCACAATAGTTCTAGGGTTGAAATGGTTGGTCAGGTGAAAATGGCTCGGTAGTCAAGGGGGTTTTCGGTTTGCAATTCGCTAGAACGGGGCAAGCAGGCCAGAAGTCTGGTATCAACCATTACACACTGGTTTTGTTGCATATCTGTGCAAGGGTATTCTCTGAGAACCAGCTAGTAGTGCCAACGGGTGAAAATTTATGGCTCTAGGACTCGACTTAGTGGAAGACTCCTGTATGGTTTAAGCTAGCCCTCTGCACCTTCCTTTACGTGAGTACTTGTGAGATCTGGTGTTGCAAATTTCTGCAGAGAAAAAAAGCAATTCTTAGCACTGTCTCAGACAACAGTCCGAACACCTACTCGTCTCAGAGGATGCTGCATTTCTAGAGAGAAGGGGCGCTTTTTCGGGCCGCGTAGAATATAATCCCACATTCCAAATATCCCAGGACTGCTCAATTCAAGAGCAACAAACGACACCTATTTATTTATCTCTGGTTTCTTCCTCAACACAGAAAACCGACACCTCCTCACTCCTGCATATCTAATTAACGAGTAAGTATTCCAAACCAAATAGAGGAAACAGAACCGCCTGCCCTCTCAAAGCTAAACAAACAGCAATCAGGAAGCGATTATGGCATTTCTTCCTTCTGGTAGAGTATATTCTTCCAAATACAATTACAAGCAACCAGCCCCTCCAATCCACAGTTCTAATTATATCATAGATAAATAATAAGTTAACCAGAACCTCGTTTTGTTGCACATCGTACTTATTCTATTATATAAGCAAGAGACACGCACGACACTACGACCATGAGTCTAGTCTATCTGTTGCAAACCGACATTATATAAGCAAGTAGCTTACAAATGTTTGAGTGCGCCATGCAACCTCAGTTCTGTTTGGGGGCTTGGAAGCGGTTGGTAGATTCTATCGTCGGATGGGTATGTCGACTCGACTCGACTCAGACGATGAGACCGGCCATCGATGTTATTGTAGGCTTGCCACCCGTTCATATGCACTTTTGGCTCAGCTCAGTAACTAAATTTCTGGTCAATCCTGGGCACAGCGCAAAATATTGGGCATAAAAAGTGCTGAGGAGACACCGGAAGAAAGACGTTGTTCTAGCAAAATTTGAGTAGAGTGGTTGTTTCGGCACATAAGCCAGCCATATGGCATTAGATATCACACAAGCCTAACTAAAGCGCCCAGTAAGACATTGAGCTACACATAACCGTAATCTATAATCCCAAACGCCTTGCCAATGCATTAATCTATTAATATGCAAGAAAGACCATATCTTTGCAGCCCTTGTTCTAGCCGTGGTATCATATGTATGCATACTCGTTCCCAGGACCTCTTCTTCCATGTACCAGATCCCATGATATATCCTTCTCGTGAAGATCGTCATCAGAATCGTGCACTTCGAATCTCATACCTTTCTCTTATTCCAACTTGGTCATTAGGTTCTTTCTAACCTTCATATTCACCACTCCTCCTACACCAAACGCAGGTACAATCCTACACATCCTAGCGACAGCACTCACACCCCAATTCTTCTTCACAATGCCCCATCGATCTCCCCACGTAACGCCCTTCCCTCTATTATACAAGTCCAGCCCCAGTAAATGCATCGGTGTGCTAATAAGTTGCACAGAAGCGGGCGCCAAGAATTGAGCAATTGTTTGTCCGTTTAGCGACTTTTGTACTTCATCTGAAAGATTCTTGGTGATTATTGGGCCCAGTATTGGAGGTAGGTTGAAGGAAGCGAAGATGGTTAAACAATCGCGGGCGGTGAAAAGTATATATGAAGGCAAAGGAACAGGTCGAGGGGGACCGGATGGACCGAACAAACGCGCAAAAGCTTGGTCTTTGAAGAGGCAGAGACCAACATTGGCCGTAGAGCTTGCTACGAATTTTGATGTACCGGCTGTTACTGTAGTCGCGGGTTTATTATGAACGGTAGATGTGATGGTGTCGAGGGAATTGGCTGTCAGATATGTTCCTCCATACAGCATGCATATCAAGGCGAAAGGTTTCGAGAAGAGGAGGTTATGAGGGCGAGAGATCAAGGTCTTGAGGGATGATTTCAGTGAATCGGCGAGTGTTGCTTGGCCGGAAGCATTCTGCATTATACCTCTGTCGCCGAGTTAGTACACTGTAGGATGAGAAGGGCAGTAGTCCGAAGCAAGGGAACTTACTTATCAATTATGGTTATAATTGGCGCAACCATTGTAGCAGCTGAAGCTCCAGACACAAAATCCACACCCAGCCTATACCCTAGATTCTTTGTATTCCATGCCTTTGAGTCTTTTGTAGGTTCCTTCAGTTCTGGTTTGCGAGTTACGGTCTGCGGGTTGTCGATTTTCATCGCAGACTTTGACGATTGTGACTCCATGCTGGAGGGAGTTTCTGCTTTCATGAGCAATGTAGGAGCATTGACTGTGAACGAATGGAGCTCTCGGAAGGAGGAAATATGTAGCAAGATTTTAGATGTTCAATACAGGAACACAAGTCATAAACACAAGTCAATTGGAGAAAACACGACTTGGAAAGCAAGTACTACAAAGAATCTAAACAGGTTCAGATGAGGCTATGAGGTTGAGAGGTTATGAGGAACCGTAAGAAAAGAGGATCGGGCAGCCGAAGTCGCAGTGAGTAATTGTCCCACAGACCCAAGTTGGAAAAAAAAGTGGTAAAATCTTATCGGAACTGCGCAAGGGTGAGAGATAGTCCTGTGGTACTGCGGAGGCTAACCTCTTTTGTACAAGCTCGACTCGCAATGAAGGGACGTTTTGTCATCGCTGGTCCTTCCTCTCGATGCATTTTCGAGCATTTCCGCGACTTTTATATCCTCATTTTCTCCCATATTTCCAAGTAAAATGGCCAGCTGGTCGACGACATCGAGCACACAATCATCGATCAATTCGAACCCTTGTATCTTGGCCGAAAAGAGGCGCCATGGTTCCCCTCTCAAGAGCTCAAAGGGACCCCAGGACCAACAACCGATTTTCCCTGTCACTTTTTGGTCCCACCGGCGTGGAAACCCACAGACCTCAATTCACATAAAGTCTTCTACGCCGAGCCAATGAGTGGACTTTCAAATACAATATACAATCAACACAAATGCACAATCCAGCATCTTCATTCATTGGTTCGCTCACTGGTTCACTCACTCGCTCGCTCTTCACAAGTCACAGGTCACAAGTCACAGTATCATGAAACTTCTCCCGGCCACCACCAGCCAGCTGTCACCGCATCACATGGTCTCGGACCACTTTCCACCGCCATGAGTAGTATAGTAAGTACCACCACCCCTACCATCCATACCCAGCAGGCAAGTAGAACATCGTCACCGTCCCATCTCCGTCATTCTACGAGTAAGTGGCCCCCTTCACCCAGCCAGGATATTTACCACCCCGACCCCAAACCCATCATTTGTTGCAAGTCGCAAATCCCCTGTCCAAAATGCTGGCGTTGGTCTCACCAAACGATAAGTTGCTCGGCTGAAGTAGAACCCAGGGTTTACTTAACTTGACATGGCATGGGGAAGCTAAATACAGCACCATCACTTTTTTTCTTGTAGATGTGCGAGGCAAGGGATTAGTACCCTTGCCCTTACCGTCGTTGGGACTTGTTTGTTGCACATCGTATATACCCTGCTGCTTTTTAGTTTGGAGGGTTCCTGTTGTTCAGCAATGCAAGGCTGTTTTGTTAATATTCGTGGTTGAGATGGTCGACAGGGGGCCGATTCTTCCTCTATCGATTACTGCCGCTTAGTACCGCTAGGTTGGTACCCATGGCTATGGCTAAGTAACAGTGATACTCTTTGACTTTATATTCACAGGCCTATGTCCTTCATTGCTCTCGTTGAAATATACAGTGAATATGGACCGTGGCGAATGCACCAGAGCGTTATATCAGAGGCAGGACCTCTTCCAGACACAAGTTCAATCATTTCGAACAAGCTATCAACGAGGGACGAGCTACTTCCAATACCTCTCCTTGGCATACACTACAGCCAGATATTAGAAGCATCACATACTTGCACAATAAATGAAAATAATTTAGACTCCATCCATTGAGAAATGCTATGCTATAACATCTAACGCTAATGCTATACTATGCTGATCACCACTCATCAAACGAAAGCACGCACACACAACCAAGCAAATCCTCGCGCTCAAAGCAAGAAGATTCAACCGGGTATAAGCTAAAGGACAATATGCTAGAAACTGTCTTCCATCATTCAGTAAATATTTCACACAGCGCTCCCAACCCTAGGAATTTGACAAGAAAAGCAATAATAAATCATCTCATCTATTCTCATAAAACAAATAAAAGTCACCCCTTAACCACATCCATCATAATCATCATCATCATCAAGTAGCTTCCGCCATAAGCTGCTCCCCTTCGTCCAGCATTTCCGTAATCTTGCCCAAATTCTGGATCATGCTCCTACCCTGACCAACCAACAGCAACTTCTCCGCATTGGCGGGCAGACCCAAGTAAGTAGGCGGTTCGCGCTCGGGAAGTTTTCGAACCCAATCCATGAAGTCTTTCATGGTTGTTCCGCTCGGCACGACCAAGCCTCCATCTTCGGAATCCTCGCCGGCTACACCTTCAACCAACTTGTGACCGATATCGTAGGCCGATGGGGTGAGAATTGATGTGACAAGCTCACGCAGACGAGAGAAGTCCCCTTCATCGTCGATCTTGCCTCCGTAAGTTTCCACGATCAAAGTGCGGATCATGTCCCAAGGTAGATTTTGTGGAGCCACGTTCGAACGGCCGGCGGCAATCGTCTCGACCCAAGTATCAATGATGAATGCAGAGCATTCATACTATAGAATATATTAGTATATCATAAATCTGAAAGATGATATTAGAACTTACATCGCTATCGTTGAATTCCCAGAAGCCTTTCCATCCCAGATTAGGAGCGTATCGCAAACGTTCTTGAACGACAGCGTGCAAGAAAGACAATAGCAGATATAATCTTGTCCTCTCCACAGGTGTCTTGGTACCACGAGTGGAAAGCGATGCCATGGAGTCCTTCATGTTCGCTCTTACACCAGCAGGCTGTTCATACATCAATACCCTGGAAGCGCGCAATAAATTGACTGGAATCTTTGGACTGGATTCCATCGACAGGAACAACCTAAAGTTTGCATGAGGCTTGAGTGAGTCCATACGCTTCTCCAGACTCTGCAGCCACGTGGGTGCCAAGTGTACATTCTTGATGAGAACCCATGAACCATTGGCGGCGGCATTGCTGATGGCTTTGTCGGCAGTTGCAAGACCCTCATTAGACCCCATTGCGATATTGGTACAGGCTGCCCGCGATCTCTCTACCAAATTATCAACTTTGTAGCTTGCGTCAAATCCAGGGCTAGAGCAGAGTGCGATTGGGCTGCTTGCAGAAACTTGTTCGACGGTTTGTTGTAGATCCTCAGTAGTATCAAGAAGACCAGAGCCGAACACTACAGTCACAAAACGTTCAGCGGCAGGAACAAATCGATCCAATCGGAAAAGTTTGATCAGGAGTAAGGAAACAAGCTCTTGATCGCGTTTTTCGGTGGTGTCATCCCAGATCTGCGGAACAAAGTTTTCTGCGAGTTCTTCTGTGAGGAAACGATCCCAAGAATCAGCAGAAATATTGTCAAGTTTGCCCTTAAGGACAGGCAGTTTGGATGCCCGTTCAAACACCTCGTCCTTCTTGTCGTTGTCGGTGGATACATCGGTGCCTTCCACAGACTCATCTAGAATGACATCGATGAGACTCTTGTCCATTTTATAGGGAGCTGCTTGAGCAAGAAGCATCGCCAAGGTAACCTTGTCCTTTTGTAAGAGCCCAAGAGATGTTCGCTGGTAGGCTGTAACGAACAAATCCTCCACGATTATATCACGGCGCCTGTTGTGATTTGTCTCAGACTCTAGTCGTTTATTATCCTTTAGTACAGAATGGAAGATGTCGAGGAAGTATTGGAGGGAGAACTGATAAAAGTGGTTGAGGTAATGTAGCTGTTCAAGAACTGCAAACACTGCACTACAAGATCGAGCGATAATGTTGTACTGAAGAGTGATCTCATCAACTTCCGCCATCACACCCTCAGTGTTGCCCATCTTGACTGAAATCTCTGCAGCCTCCTTCTTCAAGGTTTCCAAGGTCTCAATGACGTGATCATCGTCGAGGATATTGCCCCGAGACTCGTTCAAAGCTTGCAGCAAACTCTTCTCAAGCTGCCTGAGATGAACTTTGAACTCTCCCTGAAGTTTGATGAGGTTAGAACGGCGCTCATCAACGTCAGGTCGCTCAGATTTCAAGACATCGTTCAATGACTGGGTTTGTAAACTACTTTGAGTGACCGTGAAATTTACAAATGTGGTTCTACTGCAAATATCTGGCGCAAACGTAGCTGACGGATCCCTTGTAGATAAATAGATTTGGAACGATGGTGAAAAGTCAATCTCTTGCTTTCCAAGCTGGATCAAAACACGGCCACCAGTCTTTTGATACTCCTTGTTCAGAACGTGATTGAGAATAGGGTCCAGATACTCGGCATCTTGAATGAGGATAGGATTACCGAAACGAAGGGAGCTTTCCAATTGTTTAGTGAAGGAATCATCCAAGAAACTGGTGACAGTAAGCTTCCTCTCTGTGCTCTGTTTCTGCAGGAACTCAGTTGCCCGACCGGAGGGATCGATGATCAGAGGATATCGATTGAACCGCTTCAGAATGATAGCATTTTCGGTACAAAGGTCATCAACAGGCAAAGTGTTTTGTTGCCATCCCAGGCGTTCGTCGGCAGTTGAAAGGTATTCAGTGATTGGATTGTGAGGCTTGTAGTTGATACCAGATAAGTGAAGTTGGTGCAGCCAATCTTCCATCATGTTCTTTCGGAATTGCTGGTCATAGAGACCACTGTATGCGAGGAAAGCCGCAGCAACAAGAACATCACCTACGAGTGTGCTTATTTGTGTCTCGAATGACTTACTGCCCTCTTCCCAACGTGTTCTTTCGGATGACAGACTATCCAAAAGTCGAACACTGCGATCGACCTTGAACTGGACCCTCGACATTTCACTCTTGATGGCTTGAGTCTCGCTGATTAAGGCCGCGTATTCAGTTTTGTATGTTGCAATACTCTCCTCCAAGGTCTTGATATTGTTCTCAACAGCTTGAGCTTCGGCCTTTGTTTGCAGAGCCTTTTCCTCGAGCAGGCCCACTTCCTCCCTCAATGGTCCTACGCGATCGAGAATCTCGGAATAGTTGACTTGAGCTTGAACCCATTGGACGAGTGGGCCACAAGCTTTACTGGCTCGGTTGACTTTGTCATAAGTAAAGTCCTCATTAGAAAGGAATTCGTTACGCATCTTGACACGGAGGTTCTTGGTCATTTGTCTTTCGTTGTCGTAGTTGACAATACTTGCAATGAAGTCATCTTTTCGAATAATACCCTGAACTGTTTTCCAGCTATCAATCTTATGACCAATCAGTGTACAGACTGAGTCTAGAGCGAGCTTGACACCCTGAGGAGGATTTCCCATAGAACGAACTTCAGTCAAATGTTGTCTCTTGATGTTGCTGACACTCTTCTGTGCCTCAAGCACGGCGGGTTCGGCATTAGCAAGATCGTTCAGCACAAGTTCTCGGCGTTGAGAGACTTCTGTTTCTTGCTTTTCGAGAGCAGCTTGAATTTGTAACGAGGTGGCTTTCCGTTGTTCGGCTTCTCTTTGGTCGGCTACCATACGTTGCAGCTTTTCATTGGCCTCGGCATCTTTACGTTCCAATTGACCCTTCTTTTCAGCCAAGCTGACCCTTAGATCACGCACCTTGTCGACAGTATCTCGAAGTTTCTCCAGGCCGACGTTGAGATGACGTTGTTGTTCCTCAAGGTCATCTCTCTTCTCGGTGTACAATTTGACGTACTGGGCTACGAAATCCAAGAAGTGTCTGGGAGTGAGGAAGGTTACCTTACCCTGTTGTTTTAACAGCTTGACGTTGAAACGTTGTAAAGAGTAATGAATATAAACCATTGTATTGATTATCGTGTCCCGATGATTTGCTGGTAAACTCAGATCCCGATAGGCTACGGGGATACTGTCAGGGGCCGTGAAGTTGGGGCGATCGAGGTCCACAGATTGAGTCAATTCGGTGCCAACTTGGAATAGTGCCTGATCTGACCAATCTCCAAACCAGTTTAGTACACAACGATTGAAAAGAGCCGGACTGGTAGCAGCTTTGGACGATAGACCATCTTCAGGGGGGTTCATTGTAAAGACAACATGCAAATTCTTCACAATTTGTCCTGTGAACCATTTATAAAGTTCTTCTTGAGAGTCTAGTAAGAGACCCTGGCGTTGAGCTCCCTCTTTACAAGCGGTCATCAGTGACGCAAACTCGTCTCCTTCGAAAAGACCTGGAACCTCAGCATTGGCTAACAGCGTGTTCATTCTTTCCAGGAAGCCAGAATCAAGTACGTTAGACTCATCCATGATGAAGCATATCTTCTCGCCTTTGCATCCACATCGACGGAGAACATCGCGCAGGTCATCATCGAAGTCTTCTGCAGAGTACTTGCCGTGAACCTTGATTTGGAACACTTTGAGGCCGTTCATCCAGGCAACGAAGCGCGAAAGTGTTGTTTTACCACTTCCACTCACTCCGATCAAGATCAGATGGCCTTGGGGCTGTCTGAAGACACGATCAATGCGTAATACATGTTCGAGAACGTCGTTGAATAGGATCAGCGGCACATCAACCTCCTCTTCGCAGAAAGTCTTCAGGCGAGCTTTAACGAAATCTCTCAATTGTTCCCTATCAACTGGAACGTAATTCTTTGAGAGCCAGTTGGAGAAGAGGATTGGTCCTCCCAAAGCTTTTCCTTCGTCGATAGTTGGGAAATGGTCGAGCGCAATACGGCGGACAGCGTCGTCGGTCCATTTACGTTCATCCTCTGCAACGAGACGATCTTGGAACAATCGAAGAGCTTCGTGAGCCCAGATTCTAATCAACCCCTCCACGCTAAGTGTCTCGAGTGGTTTGATAGCTTCATAAATGCCACGAACCCATCTAGTAAGCTCACGAGGACTGTATACATAATGGGGCTGAATCTTAGGGGTGAAACGTTGTTGAGATTCGATGTAAAACTTGACCATTGCCTTCGTCAATGCTTCCGAGTAACCTCTCAAGGAAGGAATGATTTTAAGCACAGCGCTGTTGAAAGTACCATAAATTTGTTGCAGAGAGAGCTCTCCAGGATAGTCAACCATGATAAGCGGAGCATGGCGCAAGAATCTGGCACCCATGGGCGTGCGACCAGCGTCTGTTGGAGGGTTACAAGCACCAACAAATTGGATACGGTCAAGTGTAACCCAGGTTTTGTCAGAAGTACGCCAGAAGCCGTTCTGTTCCACGAGCTGACGTAAAAAGGATATCGCTCTTTGGGTCATGTATTTATCGGGAGCCGGCAGATTGATTTCATCGCAGAACAAGACAAGCCAACGGCCAATTTGTGTTGGGGAGAGCATAACTCCATTGAGAGTTTTCTTGTACTCACAATATTGCTCAAAGGTTTTGATCAGCAAATCCGGTGTAGTGGCACTTGAAAAGTTAAGGCCCACGACTTCCATGTTGGGTAGTTTGCGTAGAGCGCTGAATAGAGTCATGGTCTTTCCGGAACCTGGAGGTCCACAGAGAAGTAAAGGCTTGTGCTCAGCCAACCAAGAATAGAGAACATCTTCATGGCGGACGGTGTCAAGGGTAGGAATAACCACGTCGGTCTGTGTGATAGAATGAGTATTGACCTCGATGCTCGGTACCTGGGTCTGCCATGATGACCATTCTGCTTTTGGCAGAGTAACGTCAAAGTCGATGAGAGAAGAATTGTCGCCAAGAATAGGATTTCCAAATGTCGCAAGCCCAGCTATAGAGTCTCCAAAACTCTTGCGGTCTCCTAGGGGACAGTCTCCCGTTAAAGACCATACTAGAGCTAAAAGTAGCTTTTTCGCAACGAACGACTCAACTTGCTCCGGGTCAAGCGGGAAGTCCACATGTTGGGCATTGTACTCAATGATGTCGCGGACAGCTTTGTTAAGAAGGGAGAAAAGAGTATTGAGCACTCGAGCGACTGTGTATTCCATGATGTGATTGAAACCTTCGGCACGATCCAATGCACTGAGGATGAAGTCTTCCGAGGTCAAGAACCCATCAAGAAGGTCTGCAACTTGAGATTGAATTTCGAGTGCCTTAGCAGCACTCTGTCCGGTGGCCACAGCATCTTCGTCCAAGTCTTCGAAAGGGACTTTCCTTAAGCTTTCCAGATAGTTTGAGACCATCATACTTGGTGTTACAGTATCCTCACTGAACCACACCATACCACAACGACTCACGGTGGCTAGTGTAGCATACTTCAACGTTTCGACCTCAAACATGATTCTGACGTTGCTAGGTAGATTGAGACGTTCGCCATTAGGTAGAGTGAGCAACTTGTTGTCGTCCAAAACACTGTTCAAGTTCTCAACCCATTCGGGATCAACATCACCATCAAAAACAATCCAATGTCTCTTCGACTCTTCGCCACGTAGATTGTCAACGATTTTTCGAAGAATACTAGTGAATAAACCGTCGGTCCACTCGCGAGTGGTTGAGTCCAGGTTTCCGTAAAGTGCTTCTTTGGACATGACCTTTGAATCGATGATATGACACACGCCCTCGACACCTTCAACTTGTTGTAAAGCTTGTAGGAGAACTTTCCACGCAACTGATTTTCCCGATCCTGAGTTTCCAACCATCATCACACCATGATGGATGGTTTGGATCTGATATAGCTGTAAAATCTTGGTCATCCACGTATCATTAACGACCAAATTCTTCTCACTTGCGATGCTCCTAATGGCGTTCTGGAGCTCGTCGAGACTGGCTGGTACATAGTCGACGCCTGGGAACGATTCTTTCTCGATGGATCTCATGATGTCCACATCGCTTTTGATTAGTTTAGGGGCTATTGTTTCTCGCAGGCTCTGGACAATGATTTGTGGTTCTACTTCCTCCTCAGGACCTAAGTTACCATCTGAGCTTGTCAAACGAGCACGTTTAAGTCCACCAGAGCTAACAAGAACACTCTTCAGGGCACGCAACCCAAAGTCGTAGTGTGCCTGTTTTGATAATTGAGCAGCACAGCTATCAAAGAATGGGACCGTCTGCTTCGAGAGTTGCTTAGCTTGGTTAAAACCTTGGGAGTACAGCATGACTTCGGCGATAAGTTCCTTGTCTGGTTTGGACATAGCCACGCTTCGGAAAAGCTTCTTCAAATTGTCTGGCAAGTTCGAACGACCAGCATATCCAGGATTCATTGTGATGAAGACACCTGTGTTGGCGTTGACCCGTAATTGTCTACCAACTAATTCGATCTGATATTTCTCGTCTTCTACACCTTGTTTCAGACCAAGCTGGATATTCTGAATCTGTTGAGAAACGGCAGAGAGTATACGTTCCTCTAGTCGATTGAACTCATCGAAACAACCCCAGGCACCGACTTGACAAATTCCGAGGAAAATACGACCCATGGCTTGAAAGTCAAATGTATCGTCACAACAGAACACAAGGGTAAACCGACCTAGTTGCACACCTAGAGCTTTGACGGATTCGGTCTTTCCTGTACCTGCAGGACCATAAGGAGATCCACCAAGCCGTTGGCAAAGAGCTTGTGTTAAGGTTAGGAAGCATCGATCGGTCAGCGGCGTTCGAACAAGTCGCTCAGCAACACCAAGATATTCGAAACCATAATTGAGTTTCGCGTTGGCCATCTTGATGTGAAGTCGGTCCAAGAAGTCGCCCTCTGCCTTATAAACGTAACGCATTTGCAAGAGCCACATATAATGAACAGAAGTGTTTGCATTGACATTTCGCAGCTTCTCGATGACGTCGCGCTGATGAACACATTCTGTGATTAGGTGCTCGCACCTCTTTCTTTGAATTGGGTCGAGATCACCTAAAACTGTGGAAGCCAATAGACGCAAGACTTTGACTTCTTGATCAAACAAATTTTGCAGATCCGTGCCTCCATTCTCGAGTGATTTTTCCACACAAGATGTCCAGACTGCCTGAGTTCCTAAGACAACTATCTGACTTGGAAAAGCAGAGATGTATTGATTAAGCGCATCCTGATCCACATCTTCGGCGGTGAAAATAGCTTCGTACTGTTCGACAGCCTCTGCGAGCAATTCGGCCAGAGTAGATTTCATGCTGCTCTCCAATAGAGCTAACCAGTCATTGATCTTTGGCGTCTTCACCAATGATATTTCTTTCTTGAGCCGCACCTCTTCGCCCTCTTTTGAAGTGAAACCGGAGATGATGTGCTCGTCATCCATAATTAAACCAGACAATCCCGCAAACATTTTCTTGAAGTGTTTGGCAATCCGTAAAGTGTCATTGCTGTTTCCGATTATTTCAAGAAGATCCTCGTCCCCGACAAAGTAGAACCTTGGGAAAGATACACGTTCGCGTTCGAGGTACTCTCCTAGTGCCTTTTGGATCTTGTTTAAAAGTTCTGCGAGTCGCTCCAAAGACTTTTGAACGCCCGAAATGTTAAGTACATCCAGCACGAAAGGCTGCTTGTATACCTTCTTCATTACAGCAAAAAACTCGGAGTTGATGTTCTGAAATCTGGAAGATTCAATTGGTAGAAGATGCTTGATGTCTGCATTACCAGTGAAGACGCCTTCAAGGTAGACCCACTGACGCTGAACATCAATCCAAACATCGAATAGCACGTGAACACGGTTGAGCTTGTCTTCCCAAGAGGCGGCTTCCTCTTCGAATTCCTTATAGTAAGGGGAATGTCTCATTGCTTGCAACGAGTTGAGGTTCTCGCTGCATTTGGCAAACAGATCATCCCAGCCACGGATCAATCGGCACTTGTTTTGATAATTGACAAGATCGAGGGAGTAGCTGGTCCATATCTCTCTTACTTGCTTCAAGAACTCCTCTAATGCCATTTCACCTTGTGCTTGAGCAATAATGTCTCGAATGATCTTTTCGCTAGCGACAAGATTCAGATCCCAGACTTCGCCCAAGGTAATCGAAATCGGAGAGTAGCGTTTGCCCGGTTTGAGATTCTTGAAAATCTTATTCCAATGACGATCCCTAACGGCTTCAGACTTCAAATCTGTGACCAGCGGGTTGACCTTTAGGAATTGTCGGAGGACGTTTTGGATATGCTCAAAGGCAGCGTATTGTCGCATACGACTTGGCATTTCCTTGGTCATCTTGATGAGACCGTCAATGGCGGATCGCAATTTACGTGGCTGTACAGTGGTCCACAACATCTCGCGAAGGTCGTTCAAACTCTTCCATATCGTTGATAAAGCGGCCCAAACAGACTTGAAGTCCTGAACCTCTTCGAGAATAGTTACGAGAGCGGTGTCGGCAGTAGCAGGGAGATCTAATGCTTCCTTTGCACGTGCAACCATTTCAGATTCCTCATGCAGTTTCGTGATGCGACTTTCGAATGAAGTCAGTGTCGCGGATGCCACATCCGGAGCAATTGTACCGGAGACAGGCTTTTCCTCATTCCATTGAGCGGTGATTTCTGCGATTTTGTCTCCGACAACTCTATCCTCGGCAATGATTTTCGCTCGTAGAGCATCAGTCTGATCCTCTACAATCTTAGCCTTCCGGGCCAGAATTTCGTTCAAGGCCGTCCACTCGGAATCAACCTGTTCCACTCCTAGCCAGTCCGCGGGGAATTGGTATCTTTGTCGTACAAGTGTGGTTTGCCCTTGCCTAAAAATGTCCACCTCTGGTCCCCAAGCTTTAACCTTTCTTTTGCAGGCTTGCACAATGGTGATAAACTGCACAGCTTGGGCTGTGGACGTTGCTTCCAGGGATTGGATTTCCAGATCACGCCTTGCCTTCTCAATTTCTGAGTATACCTCTCGAACACGTGTTCCAAGACGGCTTCCAAACTTAATCAAGATCTCGTGCTGCCACTGGTCATACTTGGCATTGACTTTCGTTTGAACTTGATCGTAGTCGATGGTGAGATGTCCGAATGATCGGCTAACTTCAGTAGTATCGAATGTAGATCGTGTTTTTCGAATCTCTTGCAATAATTGTAGCCATTTTGAAAGTTGTTCGCCCAGGGTCTCATAGACAAGGTCAGACTGAAGGTCCCACAGAGACTGAAACTGCAACCATTTGTCAACGTAGAGGCTGATATCATGCAGCTTTGTTTCAACACAAGTGTATGCACGTAGTAATTCATCTGCGCAGTCCCGCGGCAAATCCGTGAATCGTTCTTCGACCTCATTCGTCATCGCGAGCGTCATTGCATATCGAGAGGCTTTGATCTTGCGAAGATTGCATACAATACCGAGCCAGTCATGGAGCTGGGCAAACCAACTCGCCCGAGCAAATTCAAGAGGGGGGTCCAAATAAATCACTTGATTTCGCATCGAAATCTCATGTACGAGGCGTTTGAGCGTCGGCTTATTATCAGGTGGAGATTCGGTCAGCATGCTGAAATGCTTCCTCCGACTATCATCGTTAACACCTTCTGCTCGATCGTTCTCAAAAGTGTCAATCCAAATTTCAATGGCTTGCTGTAGGCGTTTTAATAAAGTGATCTTGATCCGCTCATTCATTTCCCGAACCCAGTAAGCTAAGTTGACATAATTCTCGAGGTTCAACTGATCAACGGCCATCTGAACTGTTTCTAGTCGCGCTTGGAAGGAAGCAACGTCGTACGGGCAGGTATCAAATTCAGCCAACGTCTTCTGAATTGTTACATTGGCAGCAGCTAGAGTCTCGGTTTTGCTCTGTAGGAGCGATACTGAAGCAGCAATTTCACGGACAAATTGCACGTGCTTGCTTTCACTACGATTGCTCATACCTGATTCAATCGAGCCTTTACCATATGTTGGTTTGATGTGAATGTCATATGAGTGTACGAACGATTCCCACTTCAGAGAAACGCCTCGAGCAATCAAGGCATGAATATCGTTCTGATAGCCACTCAATAAAATTCGCACATCAGCCATTTCGGAAATCTGTCGACTGGTTTGTGTAAAGGTACGCACAGTCTCCATGAGACTGACTGCGTAGGGATATACACGCTTTGCGTCTTTCGAAATGTTATTGATCTGATGAGGAACAGGGTAGTTGAGCCACAATAAGTTCCTTGTCTCCTTGAATAGTGCAATAACCTGATGGTCAAAATTGACGGCTAGCTCGAGAGCGTTGTTTGCAGCACGAATTTTGTTGATGTTGAATAGTCGGCCAGAAATTGAGACGTGTTTTCGCTGAACATCGTGAAGCCAAGCTTCGAAGATCGGGCGAGTGTCCAACTTCTTGCGGAAAAGGTTGCTGTCACTGAGTAGCTTCTGTCCTTCTGAATGAAGCGCCCATTCAGTTCCCAGGACATCTTCAACTTTTTTCATGTAACCATCAAGCTGCTTTTCAATCTGTCGAGCCCAAATAATGGCCCCGGAAACGGGGGGTAGATCTCTAAGCTGGGCCATGGCATGTGCTTCCGAGTGCCCATATTGCTGTTTGAAGCGTTCGTGCAAGGAAGAAATGTCATGCTTGACATTATCAATCAACTGAGTCTGATACTCCGTGATGGCGCCACGGATTTTAGGTCGAACGAAGAGGGCATTGAATTTTGAAAAGACACGAAACATCTCGCTTGCAGTCTTTGCGGTGGCTAACCGGTCCCGCAGCCGGGCAATAATCGAATTCTCAACTCGAGAGGTTCGCTCATTGTACGTGCTCTCCGCTTGGATCCAGATTTGTGTTCCTTCGGGGGACACATCGAGCATGTCGACATTATTTAAGGCAGCCCAAGCTTCCTTAATCTCTTCAACTGCGTCAACGTCACCCATTTCCTCAACAAGAACAACCCCATTGGAAGTACCATCCGAGCTATCTTCGCTCGTCTTCGGTCCCAATACGTTGACAATTGTACGTTGCAATTGCTCGTGATTGTCTCTGAATGTGCTTACATACTTTAGACGGGCTTGGAGCTCTGCATGCTTTCCAGCAATTTTGATTGGCATAAACTTTTCATTTCGTCGACGAGTCACCTCACGTGCGACATTAGTAAACTCTTTCACGTTATCATCCCAGATAGTCCATATTGATTCAGCTAGCGACATTAACTTCACAAAGTCGTTGTATTCCAAATGCATCAGAGAACGACCGTGAAGTAATGTATGGAGCTGAGTGTCAAGATCGGCTGAAATGGCCTCCACTAACGGCAGAGCACGTCGAACAGGATAAGGACAGATTCGAAGCTTCTTATTCAAGTGGCCAAAGATTAGACCAAGTGCATCTCCAATCTTTTCAAGTGAAGTAGCCGAGAGTAACTCGTCAAGGGGGAAATCGCGCATGAGTTGGTTGTATTTCTGCACCTTCTCGGTGGCTTCTTTTAATCCCGTATCTGAAGTGAAACTGAGCGTAGCCTGAAAACGTTTGGCGTGCCGAAGTATGTCCAACGTAAGTGTTACGCCTTCACTTGATAATTGCCCAGCGATGTTTTCAAGAGCGGATTCCATGGACAGCCAGAAATTGATCTCTTGTGTCGCAGTACCACTAGTAGGATCCCGTGATAGCTTTGTGATGGCTTGAATTGACTTGATCCACCCGTTCACGATTGATTGCAAGTTATTAAGGAAGCTGCTATCCTGCAGCAGAGCTGGCGGTATGGACTCGACCGTGGCTTTAGTATGGTTGGCAGAAGCTTCTTCAAGCGCATTCTGAACTATAGGGTGAAGCGGTAAAGTCAAATCTGGAATTTCGATATTTTGTTGCAAATGTAGTAGTGCCAGCTCCAGCTCTGCCATCTTCTTCTTCGTCACAGGTACCCCAGTTTTAGCTTCAACATCAGATCGGCCCCGGCTTCCACTCGCCGTTTGCTGCGTTTTCGTATATGCATCAAAGTAAGGCGCCAGCGCTAGGTGCACAACAGAGTGCAAAACCTCAAAAGGAGAGAATGTTGCTCCGGTCTGGCCATCTGTAGTATTGCTCAAGGATGCTACTCCGGGTAAATTAATAATTTGTATTTGAGAAGAGATGGGTATCGAAGGATCTATAGGCTGAGGTCGTTTCAACAATGCGATGGAGGAGATTGTCGAGGGAGAGACAGATATCTCAGATGCCAAACTGTAGTTGTACGAAACTGAACCCGAGTCTGTTAGTTGCTTGTAGAAACGGTTACCGCCACTTCACATACCTGATTTTTCTGCGCCATCGACTTGGGTCGAAAAGGCTATGTCCTTCTGGATATACAGTGCCGTCGAAGATTCTGACGCAAACCTCGTACATCTTTGAAGTGTATCGGGGTATCTGGCTTCAGAAAGTAGACTACCAGCACTTTCGAGCTCACGCCTTGAAGCACCTAATGTGATCTCAAGAACCGAGGCGAGATGCTCGACGACGAGAATAGGATCTATAGTCGCAAATGCGCCCGTTGCAAGTCCGTTTGCCCCGTTTGCGGAGGGGCTTGCTGAAGAGTCGACCAAGCTCATGGCGGCGGTGGTTGAAAGTAAATTATGGGGTGTGGTTCATCGCAGATAGTTATTCTTCGTTCGCAGTGCGTATGCAGTATTTTGGTGCAGTTTGAAATGGCTAGATATCAAAATGATGGAGGCCTGCGGTATTGGCTGTTGTCAAAATTATTTCGTAAATGGAGTGAGGAAGGCTTAATGTGTTGATACTACCAGACCGTTAATTAATTTACCCGTACATTTTGTTGTCGCGAACGCGATGACACCCTTGCAAGCATAATCGGTCCAGTCGCTAAAATGCTAGCGTCATGCAGCACCTCTCCTTTTCCTTTGCTGATTCTAGAACTGACATAACACTTATAAGAGTGCTAGGCACATATTCCCCTCCTTCCTACCTCACGAAATTGTCACATGCATTTTCGCATTGGGCAAATCGATTGCGGTAAGTCTGGAGATGGGATTTTGGTCATTCAAGCAAAACATAATATACAATAGATCGTAGTGGCCAGGCAAAGGTACCTTGGAGCAGAGCAAAGCGTATACAATGCCAGGGTATCGGAGTGAAGCTGGCTAAACTGATCTACAATAAACACGACTCCTTGCAGTGCTGCAAATACAGCCATTCGCATATTGACAAGTATGGGTACTATGTACAGATTAGACGGGGAACTCATGAGCGCCAAGTGTGCTGATGTACATCGGACAAGTTCCGAACCATGGCGGGGCTTCGGAAATATCTAGTTTGCCGGTCGCAAAATTCGGTAAAGTTTAGACGCGGCGGGTGTAGTAGAAGAAGGAACAGAGTGGAGGGGATCAGAATATATTGAGAGCCAGACTAATCAAGACCAACGCCCGGTATACCACTATCAGATCCAGGTCCTGATCCAAAAGGCCCAACATCTAGCGCCGCATCTGCAGCAATCATTTCCGCAAGAATATCAAGAACGGGCTGTAAGAAGAATATCAGTATCTCGTAGCAGCACAAACGGGTGGAGTTTTAGGCGTGATGTACCTTCGGGACCGTCTTGTCATAAATGGAAATCAAATCGGATGGATTTGGATAAACTTTGAGTGCCTTGTAAAAACACAAAGCTGCCTCTATATTGTCGCCCCCTGTGGTAAAGTGTTAGGTTATCGCGTAAAGTGAGCAGATCCTCTTTGAACCAACTTACCATCAGAGCTTAAACCCTCTCCTCTAGCAACTTCCGACATGAAATATGCTTCTTTTTCTTCCACATCTGTGGGGAATCCCTCGTCCTTTGCCTCTTGAACTGCCGCTTTGATAGTCTCTCTCTGCCTCACAGTGTTAGCTTCAGCCTCCTCTTTCGCGGCTCTCGCTTGGCGTTTCGATTCTTTCTTTAATTGTTTTCGGAAGTTGGGATCGGTGCGTCTCTTATGATCAAAGTAAATTGCATAAGCTGTCGAAATCAACGTGGTTAGTAGGGCTGGCGACGCTTGTTGTAGAGGGAGAGTAAACCTACCGATCAAGCCTGTGGCGACAGTGCCAACAGTCGCAGCAACAATTGTGGAAGTCTGAACCATATTTGGGGAAGTGTTGACCTTCGCGAAAGAAGAAGAGCTGCGAGAGATAAGGCAGGGCAGATGTAGTTGGCGATTGTATGAGACTCGGTTAGTCCAAGATTCAAAGCTCAGAAATGTTCGCGGAGCTTGTTGATAAATTTTGGGGTTTTAGGTCGAGCGCTTCGGACCAATCTTTATTCCGGGTACTGTAAGTAGCAGACGTGTGGTCTTATTGTATCACTTTAACGCTAGAGTCAACCCTATCATTCGTGCTTTCCAGAATTTGGGTGAATCTCGCTGTGGTAGCGATTTCAATTGATTGACTGATCGAGTACCATAGCGAAAAGCTACTGCATGTTTCAGCGAAGAGGCGCTTACATTGTTTTCCCGCAATCGCTTGCGTCTTTGGTTACAGTTACCTTGCAGTAATCACTTATGGGTACGGTGACACGGCAACTCACTCACTACACGAATAGCTTCCTATATCCTACGCGGCAGCATCTGGACTGCATTTCAATAACGAATAACCTCAACAGGCCATAGCTAAACAGCCTTTGCGACAATGTCTGACGAAAGAAAAGGCATCTCTTTGCGGACGAAAAGGAAAGGCCGTCCAGCAATAAGTGCACCAAAGCAGATCTCAGGTCCAATTCCTCAAACAGGTGGAGATGGACCTCGAAGTGCAGGAAATTCAGCTTTTGCAACTCCACCTCCACAACGTCCGCAACCAAGTGGGAAGGTAAGCTTTATACATCGGACTCTTGATTTGCGGTGAGATGCTCCTTGGGTAGATTGTCTCTAACAGCGCTACAGACTTCGGATCTCGTAAAACAACGATACTCTACTCGATTTAACAATGTCCCATCCGATTTTGATCCTACTGCTCCTCCGGTTCCCAGCGTGCCTTCTCTCCCAGCACAGTACGCTCCGACAGATGATCATGGACGTGGACCGTCGCCAGGCAGAGGGTCTGGTTTGGCGGTGGATCAAAGAGTTCTTCGTGATCCGAATCTCAAGCCCGAACAATATGTTGCTGGAATTTTGAGCGATGCATCAGAGCAGGATATCGAAGAATTTCAAGCAAGTCTATGGAAAATGAAAAATCGTACTTCAACCGATTTACAACAAAACGTATACCAGAATCGAGCCCAATTCATCAAAATCAGTAAGGAAGCCGAAAAGCTTAAGGGAGAGATGCGCGCACTCAGGAACTTGATGTCGGAACTTAAGACCAATACTACCGCCTTAAGAGCGGCATCGTCGCAAGGCCCTTCGAGCTCATCAACTGAATTTGACCAAGGCTTCTCGCCAACATTGAGCAAGAGAGACAAGCGAAGTTCGGTTGCGGACCGGACTGCCTTGTGGAATTCGCAGCTTCAGGTATGTTTACTAACTCTAGATATTGCACTTTCACTAATTGGCCGAATAGGCTTTGTGGAAAACCATTGAAGGCTCGCAGAAATTCCTCCCTGCAGCTCCTGGTCGTCACGTGGTGCAAAACGCTGGCCTTTGGATAGAGCTGGACAATGCAACATGGAAATCGAGACGAGCTATGCAAATTGTGTTGTTGAATGATCATCTACTTGTTGCATCCAGGAAGAAACGCAAAGTTGAAGGCACTAACGGGGCGGACCCACGCCAAGCCCCTTCGAAATTGGTTGCGGATAGATGCTGGCCACTGTTAGATATTGAAGTTGTTGACCTTGCTGGCACGAGCGAATCTACTAGTTCGCGCAACAAGTTGGCCGATGCGATTATGATCAGAGGAGTAGGGCAAGAGTCGTTTACTTATCGGACGGAGAAGCCGGATGATAATGAGAAGGCTACTCTCATGATGAACATCAGAAAAGCAGTCGAAGAGCTTCACAAAGGCCTGCGATCGGAAATGGAAACCAGCAACAAAGCCAAAGAAACCATCAATTACTTTGCTTCTCGGGATCCGGGACTGTTAAAGAAAACTGAATTGCTTGAGACTCTTTCAGATATAAAAGACATATTAATTGAGGTTGATGGCAAGCAGCAAAACTTGCGATGGGTGGAAACTGAAGTCGACGAGCTAGACATCGATATTGCTCTTCAGCGTTTTGACGCAGCTGTACAACGAGTTGAGAAGCTCAACTCTCTCGCTAAAGGTCTCAAGAACAATGTTGTTGCCCAGGACTTTATTAGCTTCAAAGCAGATGAAAGGGCAGTAAAGCTTGCTGGTTTGATCACTCGTGAACTTGTTGATGCACACAATGAGCCTAAAAAGACCAAGCGTAACGTCGGCTGGCTGACCAGACTGGGATTTGAAGATCGTGCTAGGGAAGCATATCTCGAGGCTCGGGGAAATGTCATTCACAAAAGATCCCGGTATGTATCGCATGCTCTTCCGTCATTGGAATAAACTGATCATTTAAATAGGCAATGTATATTTGAGGGGAAACTTGAGCAATACATCTGGGAGGTATCATTTGTGTATTTCACCATCATACGAAATACGGTCTCGACCTTTCAGTCATGTTTTCCACAGGCACTCATGAGTGCCTGCATAAAATGGGCCAAAGAGCAAGTTGATGCTTTCAATGTTATACTTACCCGCCAGCTCAGCAGTACAGAGAGGAATGGCAAGGAGTGGACAATGTGCATGAATCGTGCAAAGGAGCATGCAAACATGCTCTCTGAAGTTGGCTTAGACTTCAGAAGTCTGATAGGTATGGAACCAACCGAAGTACCAAATGCACCTGTAGGCTTAGGTTTAGCATGAGTAGCTTTCAATATATCAATATTGTATTTACCCCAATCAAAAGCTTTAATCACTTATAGTAAGACAGATACTTTATCAATATAGGGGCGCTACGATAATAAATTTGAAATGAATTGATAATGTGATTCGGTCGTGCATCTATCCCCGGCGCATGCCCACTTGCCTGATAAAACAAATCGCATTTCTTCTCTATCGCAGCGGCTTATTAAGCGAGCGTTTGTTCCTTTCCCTTTCACTTCTGCGCACCGCTGTTAAGCTCGACAACTCTCCACGACGCCTTCGCAACCCAAAAACCCCTGTGAATATCGGTCCAAACCAGCTGATGCGCTTGGAAGGATAAGATAATACTTTAATCGTGCGCGAAGGATTTCCTGGGAGAGAACAACAGATACCCCCAACAACTTGAACAGCCAACCCGCGCGGTTGTCGTCATAAAAGCTCGAGTAAATCAGCAACAACGACTTAGTCAACAACACAAACCTCGAGTTTCCCATACTATAAAAAGAGCACAATGGATACGAATATGGAAGATGTAGGAAGGGTGCCATCCCCAACGAGACTATCTCCGACAACGGAGCCTGCATCTATACCAATTCTTGATGGATGGATCGAGAGCTTGATGACATGCAAGCAACTGGCGGAGCAAGACGTACAGAGGCTTTGTGACAAGGTATTTACATTTGCGGGCTTCAAGAGACTAGGAGGCAACACTGTGTCTAGAGATTCTGACTGACCACGCGTTATCAGGCACGAGAGGTCCTGCAGGACGAGTCGAATGTGCAGCCGGTGGTATGGCTCCATCCCCTTATGTGGCCGCAGAACAACAATTAATCAGTAGCTAGAAATGTCCCGTAACAGTCTGCGGAGATATTCACGGGCAATTCCATGACTTGATGGAGCTTTTCAGAATTGGTGGACCCAACCCAGATACCAACTACCTCTTCATGGGTAATACACATTCATCCCTATTCCTGACTCACATTGAGCTAACATTTCATTCACAGGGGACTACGTTGATCGTGGTTATTACTCGGTCGAAACCGTCACCCTCCTCGTTGCCCTAAAAATTAGATACCCCCAAAGAATCACCATCCTCCGTGGTAATCATGAATCACGTCAAATTACACAAGTCTACGGCTTCTACGATGAGTGCCTTCGAAAATACGGAAATGCAAATGTCTGGAAGTATTTCACCGATCTGTTCGACTACCTCCCCCTTACCGCCCTGATCGATAATCAGATCTTCTGTCTTCACGGAGGTCTATCTCCTAGCATTGATACTTTAGACAATATTAGAGCACTTGATCGTATACAAGAAGTGCCTCATGAAGGACCTATGTGCGACTTATTGTGGTCAGATCCGGACGACAGATGCGGATGGGGAATATCTCCTAGAGGGGCGGGTTATACGTTCGGTCAAGATATTTCGGAGGCATTCAATCACAACAACGGATTGACCTTGGTGGCAAGAGCTCATCAGTTGGTTATGGAGGGATATAACTGGTCTCAGGACAGAAATGTGGTCACTATCTTCTCAGGTATTCTTGACATTCTATAGATCATTGAGGCTATGCTGACAGGAACAGCCCCCAATTACTGTTACAGATGTGGTAATCAAGCCGCAATTATGGAAATTGATGAGCATCTCAAATACACATTGTGAGTAGCTACGTTTTCGGTGCAATTGAGGGATTCTAATAAAATATAGCCTGCAATTCGATCCTTGCCCAAGAGCTGGGGAGCCAATGGTCTCACGCCGTAAGTGTTTAGAATTCTAACTTCATTATCGGTTCATGTTCTAATTGTAAATAGGCACACCGGATTACTTCCTTTAGAAGCACGACAAGAATCGCGAAGAAAATCTTTAAAATGCGGTATAATGCGTTACAAAACCATTGGGACAGAAGCAATGAACGTTCTGTTTTATGTACGAGATGTTTTACAGCATCAATTTGGGCATGGCACCCTATGCCTACAAACAAAAAATTTGGTGGCCTAATCCAGAAATGCACCCAGATCCTGTAGACTTGCATTAGACTACTTACTATACCAATGCAAAAATCGGTTGAGATGGCAGTCTTTCCATGAGTGATGATGATGACTATAATGGATTCAACTTTAGACATAGTGCCACCGCTACTAAAGAAACAGATATCCAACATGGAAGTCGTCCAAGGCATTGCAAGAGCGGGGTCTATTACCGTTGCTTGCGGTTCAAGAGGTGTGGATCCATCATTCTCGAAAGCAGACACCTTCTGATTGCGTGTGACTCGGATGTCCACTACTGTACAGTGTCTAAGAATCTGAAGATGGCCGTCACCAGGGCGCTTGCTCGAACTAATTCTGAGGAAGGTTCACGATGTACTGTACTCCTTATCCGTTTCGTAATCGTCGAGAAATTAACCCCACTACCCTGATTTCATTGTAGAAAATGCTATTTTCGGCCTGAGGCCAAAACTCTTTTCCGCTTCGGCAGTTGGTCCAATAGAAAACAGCTAAACTAAAATCAGTAAAATTCCTGATGTCCACACTCCGACTTCTTCTACCCTATTGATACATTCACGGACTATTCACCACTTCGCGATACTTCGCGGCTCGAGGTTTACAATATGTCTCTACCTGCCCAAGATCCCACGAGAACTCCATATCAGCAGCCGAATCCACAACGACATATCTTTCAAGGCCAACCAAATCTTGCTTACACTCGCCCAACTTCAACTGGTATTCATGGCCCACCAATTCAGCAGCACAATTCTCCTTACACCACCCCATATGCAAATAAGCAACCAGTTGCACCAAGGCAAAATGGTAGCAATGGAATATCAGCCGAACAACAAATCGCTCAAGGCATCTTGAGTAATACTACAAACGGCCAGACACCCCAGCGTCAACCTCAGAGGCAAAATGGCCCTCCTCCCCTCGGTGCTACAATTCATATGCCGACTCAACATACCCCGCAAAACCAATCCATGACCGTGAACCATGCCGTTCATCCCACTCCCCAGTCCTCGATGAGCCAAGCTCGAGAATTTGCATCGCAGCAAAGACAATCACAATCCCCTGCTCTGCAAGGGCTTGCCATCCAACGACCCTCGATGAACCCGTCGCCTGCGAACTCGAACCTTGGGACTTCGAGGCCTCAAGACTCACCTGCTAGCACATCACAGGACCTGTCGATGATTG
This sequence comes from Clarireedia homoeocarpa, assembly GCA_001465935.1. NCBI lineage: Eukaryota > Fungi > Ascomycota > Leotiomycetes > Helotiales > Rutstroemiaceae > Clarireedia > Clarireedia homoeocarpa. Next base: position 78,251 of record LNKV01000026.1, read on the forward strand.
ATCCCCAATTAGCTATTGATCAACAGCTGGAAACAAATGATTCAATGCTCTCGCCGCAAAACAATTCTGGCACACCTGAAGTCATTCAAGGTGAAATGCTATCCGCTCCACCAGGAGGCAGTTATCCAACCTTTGAAGCCCTCTTTGCTGCAGCACAAGCTCACGCTCTTGCACATGGTTACGCGTTCGTTATCGGAAGGTCTAAACGTGATAACAGAGGTCTAAAGAAAGTGTTTTTGATTTGTGACCGTGGTGGAACCAACAAGGAGAAGGTGCCGGGTGATCAACGTCAACGAAAGACCAAATCTCGAAAATGTGGTTGTGAGTTTGGTGTCTTTGGTTTGGAGAATAAGACTGCGTGGCTCTTAAGAGGCCGAATGGATGGAGAGCATCTCACGCATAATCATCCGCCTAGCGAAAGTCCTACAGAGCACCCTGGTGCCAGAAAGTTAGATCCCAAGGCCATCGCCGCCGTCAAAGCTCTTGAAGAAAATGGTAATTTGACTCCTATATTATTCCATCCATCATCGAGTAACTAACAATCTTCCTAGGTGTTTCGGTAAAAGAAACCCTCGAAATTCTGCACCGGGAGAATCCCAACGTCCGCTTCCTTCCCCGCGACATCTACAATGCCCGTGCAGCCATCAAACGCGACCCATCCCGTGTTGAACCTACAGCTCTCGAATCTCTACCTACCTTCTACAAAAAGCCACCTATGACATTCGAAGAGAAGCTGCGTGCCGAACTACGAACCGAAGTGGCAAACGCCCAAGCAGAAGCCGAGAGGACAAAAGAACTATGGAAGAAGGAAGTTGAAGAGCTCAAAGAGCAGCTGAGGCAGAAAGACGTCGTCATCAAGAAGTTCGAGATGTTCATTGATATCTGTAACGAGAGGGTCATGATCCGTAGGGAAGAGTTGGCCGAAGGAGAAAGTAGTACCAGTGCGAGTGGTTAAATGAGGGAGGCGGGGAGGTTTGATCTCGACGACGATGATAGTCTGATGAGACGGGTCCGCATTTTCAAGATACCGGTTTTGGAGTTCTACACACTGTTGGGGGCTTGTGTGAATTGCTTTCTCTTTTCTAACATGCTTTCATATGGAATAAGGTGTTCGCTTTAGGCCGGCGGTATGTTTTTGGGCGTTGGAGGACTAATCATACAGCATTTGGGTAAGATTACAATCTGCGTGCGTGCTACACTTTCATGAATTTGTTCAGATTGTTTTAGAGACCAGCTTTACTATTATGTAGAGGCTCAATTAGCCGATCTACATTTATTGTTTTTTCCCACATACTTAACTTATCATTTGTCCAGATGTGTATTCAATTATTGAGCCCCTATATCTCCACCAACTCCCCTTTAACTCCACCCTGACTCTCAGTCAAGGGCACCTTATTCTTCCCCTTCCTATGCACCCTCTCATCTCTTGGATCAAACCCCCCATTCCCCCACGTCGCCCACTCGGGCGTCTCAGGCCCGACGTAATCCTCTGGACCAAACTTCTCCCCGCTCTCCAAGCACTTGAAAAATTTCTCGTAATCGATCCGCGTGTGCCATTTCCCCTCGATGCGGAATCGCTCGCTCGCAATCAGAATGCAACAGCTGTGCGCATGTTCGGCTGCAATGCCGTATTTCAATCCACGTTTCTGCAACGCAGCAGTAAGCGCTTCGACAAACGCGCAGACTTCTTCGTAAAAGGGGACATTTTGCATCGTTAGGCCAGCGCCAGCGGAGGACGAGGTGCCGCAGTAGGTGACGCCTTTGACTTCGACGAAGCAGGGGAGACCCTTCTCGACGAGATCCGCGTAGCCTTCGGCTTCGTCTTCGATATTGAAGCCCTTGACGAGCGTCAGCCGGAAGACAGTTCTCTGTTCGAAGCGGCGTTCGCGGAGGATATCGAGGCAGCGCTGGAAGCGCTCCCAGAAATCGCGGTGCAGAGGACGGTCGATTTTGCGGAGGGATTCGCGGTTGGAAGCGTCGATGCTGACGTAGAGCTGGGTGACGGGTTTCAGAGTGGCGAGCTGGTCGGGATGTTGGGCGTTGCAGACGAGGAAGGAGGAGATGTGTTCTGCGTGGAGCATAGCGGTGAATTCGTTGATGTAGGGGTAGAAGATGGGTTCGCCGACGAGACTTAGGGCGCAATGCCGGATGCGCATGGCTTCGGCGAAACGTTCGGCTCGTACGCCTGGGACTCCTCGCATCATCTTGATTTTTTGATAATGGCCGGCTTTCACGCCATTGAAAATCATATCAGGAGGGTCGACCTGCCACCTCCAGGTGGTGCCTACAGGATTTGTACCGTGTCTCCAGCAGAATACGCATTTGTTGGAGCAAGATAATGATGGAGTGGTCTCCATACACTGGTGAGAGGCGATGCCGTAGAAAGAGTACTTGTAGCAGGAACCTCTGCCTCGTAAAGCCGATTTTGTCCATCGGCAGATCTTGACTCCTGAGTGGGATCCTACGATTGAGTAACCTTGCTTTGTTAAAGCCGTGTAAGTAGGCGAACTCTTGGGAACCATCTCCTTCACCAATGCAGGCGCTGCCTTGGTCTTAGCTTTCTTTAAGCTGTATGTTGTGAAATCCACCTCCAACTCCGCCGCTTCCTCTTCCGTTGTCTCCTTATTGGCAGATTCAGTATTATTCAAACCACCACCAATATCCTCTAAATCATTCAGAGTATCCTTCTTTTGAGTTTTAGCCTTTCTTGATGCAACCTTTTGTTCATCGAAAAGAACTTCTCCATCGTCATCCTCTTCCAAATCTTCTACATCACTTTCCACTGCGTCTCCACTACCCACAACTCCCTCTCCCAAACTACCCGTCCTCGCTATATGACTCAAAACATCTTCCACACCCTCTTTCCACTCCTTCAATCTGTCCTTAGCATCTGTCTTGGTATCACCCATTCCCAAAGGGAAAGCTCTCTTCCTTCCGGTCAACTTCGCCAACCACTTATCCACATCTCTGGCCTGCGAGCAGAAGCCCTCCTCTTCTGTCGGCCAACCTTCTCGGTCACCAAATCCAAAGACTGAATATCCGAGCAATGGTGATAGCGGTGCTGTATCAATCCTGAAATCATTATGAGTCTCCTGTAGATGCTCCAAAAAATTATCCAGCACCGTATCAATGTTATAACTGGGAATGAGGATCAAGTAGAAATAGCTCGTCTCCGCATCACCCTTGGGTGGTGTGATAAAATAATCATCGTAATCAATGTAGGATAGATCATGCAATTGAGGCTCGAGATATTTCGACTTCTCCTCCGCATCATTGGCTTTCAAGAGATTCTGTTTCAAGCCCTCCTTGAACACCTGCGCCGTCTTCTCAGTAGTCCCCGTTAAGGAAGAAAAGAAAACCAAGACTTGAATTTTCTGGTCCCCGCTGTTAATATTTCCATCCGCAGATTTGCGCTTCTTGACTCCTCCAACTATTCTTCGAGGAACCTTTGAGCTGTTGGTTTTCTTCTCGTCGAATTCAGGTTGCGCGAGTTTTTCCTTTACTTGACTCGCAGGAAGCGCTGGCGAAGCTGGAACCGGGGATGCCGATATCTTTTCACGCAGAGCTCGAGGACGGAGTGTTATTCGGACAATTATAAGAATTGTGGCCGTTGTGAGTATGATTGGGATTCGGTAGAGATGCCATAATGCGACAATATCTGCATTGCATATCAGTAAAAGTATACCTTAATAGCATCTCACAGACTAGAAGCATACCTAAACTTTCAAAGGCCCAAAAGGGCCTAAATGACAAGATTTCATCGACCATATTTGGTAATGGCAATGGTAAAACGTTTAACCAGCAGAAAATGTGTTTGGATTTTCGAATTTTTGGAGGGGTATCGTAAGTGAGCGAGAACATGCGGCCGCTAGAGGGGGCTTCCGCGAGCTAAAGTTATGGGGCCAAAGACTATTTCGGCGACTCCACAAAGTACCGTTGCTTGGGCTCAACTGCGATGCAGATGCGTTTTAAATTTTGGATCGTGGAGTTTTTCTGCATGAAGTGGGTGTATTTAAGGATCGCCGCATGCATCATTCAGTCCCACTGCTTAACATACGGCAGGAACCTATCACTTCCAACTATCATTTCAAGTGTCATCTCTATCATAAGAACTAAAATTTTCATCATGGTAGTTGTGCATGGCTATCAAACTTATATTGATTTGGCCCTATGCTATGCTATGCTACGCATAAAACTGCCCAAAAATTCATCCTAAACATTTCCCATACCAGAAGAGTAAGTTCCCAAAGCCCGCCCCAATCCATTCCATATCCAGCCAGCCCAAACCCGCCGCATGTATGCATATTTCGTCATAAGTCAGTTCCTCTATCCATCCAAGAATAGACGTCAAAACATGTCATTCATGAAGGTGTCCCAGCACCCCTCGTTTCTCATTCACAAGTTCCGAAGCTGCTTTGGCAGCCCTTTCCACAATAGTCCGAGGAGCTACCGCAGTATCCTGCTGCGGAACAGCAGTTACCAAATGTACTTCCTTGGCAAGTTTGCCCATCACCACAGCTTCCATCCTCGGAGATTGTGGCGCCTCCGGCTAAATTGTAGGTTCCAGTATTAGTGGCGGTAGCAGAAGGACGAACAGCTGTGCTTGTGGCAGCAGCGGTCGCCTGACTAGAAACCTGCGTAGTACCTTGGGTACCCGCTTGAACATTGGACTTCGCAAGGGCAGGTGGACCGTTGTGGTTACCACTTTCGCAGCCGTTCTGAATATCGGTGCAGTGTGCTTCCCAATCTCTGCAGCCAGTATCTCCAGTAGGCTGGGCAGTTTTGTAGCAGACATCTGTTTGAGCCCAGCAATCAGTGCTGGCCTAGTAGATGTTAGCTTGAGCATTTGGCAAGTTGAGCGAAAGGGAGACTTACGGCATAGCAGCCATCTTCGGTTGTATACGCAGCAACTTCAACTCCCCACCAGTTGCCATTGGTGATGACAGCATCTGCTGGAAGAAGACCTTCTGTTTGAGATTTCTGAACGGAGAACTTGACAGACTTGCTGACATCAGTAGTCGCAGTTGAGCTACCTTGGTAAGGAGCTGGGCCAGCCGCTACATAGGGCGTTGATGGTGGATCGTAGATATTGTACAAGACCGACTCATCAGTGATCTTGACATAACCTGGGATCGAGACAGTGTCTGTTGGAAGTGCGGTCGCAGAAGAATCGAGGTATATCTGTGCACAGCCAGTATAGAATTGAGGGTTTGGTGGTGATTTGTCGGCTTCGTGAAGTGAAAGGAGTTCTGGTCGAGCCAGGTAGTATCCGCCTGCAAGGTCACTGGGAAGATCAACCGAAAGGAGACCATTGTCTTGCATGAGTTTTTCGGTGCACCACTTGTCTGTGCTGTTATCATAACCATCCTCCCAGATCTTGAACCAATCTATATTAAGTGTTAGTATGTGTAGAGGCAATAGAATGTGCAGTAGGCGATCATGCTGTGAGCTCTCACTCCCATGCCTTGAAGAACTGTACTTACCAGATCCAGTGGCAGTATCATTGATAGCAGATGCAACTCGCTTCATCCAAACCGAACACGGGCCTTTGTGGCTAGAATCAATAGCACCTTCTTGTTCTCCGTTGGCATATTCGCGGAATAGAAAGCTCAGTTTCGAGGCCTGGTTGACCGAGCAGACACGGTCGACGCCCACAGTTCCATTGAAACCTACACAATGTAAGTATGGCTTTCAAGTTTCTCATACATACAGGAGGCGCTTACCACAGGCCATAGCATCACTTTGGAGGTCGTTGATGGGGTCAGTGGCAGTGCTAGGATCGGAGGGCATACGGACACAAGTTCCGTCACCTTGAGATACATCGTTCACGTAAAGAGTGGTAAAGACCGTATGCGCAGCAACGATCTGAGGACGGAGCATCGCCACCAGGACGAGTGAGAAGAGTAAAGGATTCATGATTTTGTTGATGCTCGCGGAAGATCGACTTTGTGAGAGGCAAACTGGACTGATCGAAAGGGAATCTGTATTTGACAAAAAGTTGATATCTAATCAACCAAACGGTTCTTCCTCTAGAAGAAAGCGGAACAAATGAGCGTATTGAGAATGGAAAATAAGGATCGTAATGAATCAAAGATTCGAAGAAAAGTTGTGGTGGGAATGTGAGCAAACAAACCAACCAACAGGTTGACAACGTTCTTTATATTAGTCGAGCGACTTACTCGGTAGGACAGAGCCTCCCTGAGTGAATCTCCTATTCACGTACAATGGAGCCATTCAGCAGAGGACAATACCTTGGACCAATTTCAAGCTTTGCGATTAGGCTTAAGCCGTGCCACTTTCCTCCCAATTTCCTCCTCATTTCCTCCTCTGCCATGACCTACGGCGCTCATGTTTCGACTTATTCGGGAGAGACAAACTACTGTACTGTCAGGCGGGAAGGAAATTTTCTATTTCGTCAAATTACGACTGAACGAGCAATCCTGTCAGCCTTCAGGAACCTCGCAGGAACCGCCGGCGGACCAGTAAAACGATCGGAATCCGGGTGTCTGGGAGGGCAGAGGCGATCGGAGCTGCGATGATCGTCTGAAAATGCCTGTCAGGTGGGCCGTCATTGGCCACAAATTTCCCGGGGAAATTGACCCCTGACGTTAAAACATTATCGTTCCGTTTCATGTTGCAGCCCCCTTCTCTTGCTCTGGCCTTGGCATTGGGAGAAAAAGCAAACACTGCGACCAGAGGGTCCAATGACATGAGAATACCCACACAGTCAAGACACAATTGTTTGCTTGCCTTTGCCCTTGCCCTTGCAGTCTTTTTCCACATCCTTCGGGACTTAACCATAAAATCGCTTTCGAAGGATCTGAGTGGTGCAGCACTGTGAGGGTCGAGACAGGGCGATCTTGTGCGTATGTTACCTACGGCAAAATAATACCAACACGGAGCTTGGAGTTTGAGTCAATGTTGGAAAAAACACTTCGCTGGAGAGGAGAGATTCATTTCATGCACGGCTTGTCGCCGCCGGCCAACATAGAGGTATACACAAGAAGTCTTCGGCTTTCAGCATCTTCGCATTATGCCCCATCCTTCTACCTTCTTCTACTCTTCATGACACTTTTGCCCCGCTATGCTCGATTTAATACATCTATGGTACATCCACCCTCGGCCCGTCGTCAATTCCCTTAGAGCGTTTATTCATTAATCTTGGCGAGGATACTAGTAAAACTGTCAACCTATGTCACCGGTGGTACTATGTGGCGGTTGCGCTTACTCGTGATCTCTAAATAGAGAATATTCCTCCTCTCCCACTTTGACTGGAGATCCACCATACTATTTCTCGTCAGCCTCTGCCAATTGCCAATGTATCGCATGCCACGAGGCGCACTGCGACGCTCATATTTTTCTTCACATATCCACCCCGCTTGCAGACAAAAGGAAGCCCGCGCGAACTCCTCCGAAGAAATCCCACCATATATATCCACAGCGGCAAAGCTAACTCACCTGTGGGATCAAGACCTTGTCCCCAGGTTGTACACTGCAGGAGACCCTCTTTCCATCCTTATCCAGTCCACCCGGTCCAACAGCCAAAACCCGGGCCTCGTTGAGCTCCTTCACGCTCGACTCTGGGAGATAGATTCCGCTAGCAGTTTTGGCCTCGGCCTTGATGCGTTGAACCAAGACTCGGTCGAGGAGAGGGGCTAGGGACTTGATTGACTTGAGTGCGGTAGACTGGATAAGAAAATGTTTGTTAGCAGATGAGGTACTGAAAGTGCAATGGTGGGGAAGTGGTGCGGCCAAAAGCTACAGTATCCATTGCACAAGTCCAGATTCAAGCTTACCATTGTGAAGAAGTAGCTTCGATTCTTTAAAGTATTCAAAGAAAATACGGCAGGTTCTTGAGAATGAATATGATATGAAGCTCGCAGATTCTGGACGAAAAATAATTTGGCTCACTCGGAGAAACAGAAGTTCTGGAAACTTCTTTAACCGAACAACGGCCGTTGATCGAGACGCACCCAATCACATGATGACCTCATGTCCAGCATCAACACCATCAGAAGTTGAGGATCTGGATCTCTATAATCTCTACACAGAACATGATTCCGAACGCACTTGTATACTCGTATGTAAATAATGTTTCCAATTAAAATCGTGGTTTGTAACATCAAACAACCCCAGCTTCCTTCTCTAAACAACCCCAAGGTATCTAATACCCAAACAATATAAACCTCCCTTATCCATGGATATACAATCTACTACAAATCCACCTGCTATCTAATGAAGGTTTTTATAAACGACACATTGAAGTGCTTATCGATATGAACCATTTGAACCCAACTTATGTAAACATGCCCGAAACGCCATCAACCCCAACCTGACTATGCAAAGCAAGACGCGTCCAAAGCTACGTAAAATTCATTATTTGGCAGGAGGTTGCGATGACGGCGGCTCCAAAGTATGTGTATGGCCTTGTGCTCTTATAACCTTTCCCCCCTCCTCCTGGCGGCAGATTTCCGTGGAATTGACCCAGTGGTCGTCGAGTATTTCAGACATTGTGGCCCTCTTCTTGGGATCAAGCTCCAACATACGACCGATGATATGTCTGCTTTCCCTTGGCAGCAAGCGAAGTAGTCGCCAAGGACCTTTGATCACCTCGGGTTTGTCTTTGGGGGCTTCCGGCTGCTTCTTCTCGATCGCATCGAATGTGGCAGCCGTTATGCAGCCATCTTGAGGCTGGAAATTTGACTTAGAGTGCGTGGATTTGCCATCCGACTGTCCATTAGCCGCCGAGTCCTTTGCGGGAGTCTTCGCATCTGGGACAGCGGCCTTCGAATTCTCCTCTGGATCTTTCTTCATATCCGTGCCAGGCGAAGGGGGAGAAGCGAACAATTTGAACGAGTTATCGGTCATCCTTGGCATCTTCCAAGGGAATCGACGCAGCGACATGCAGCAGAATATGATCGCAAGCGACCAAATATCAGCCGGCTGCGGGTCATATTTTCGTTCGTCGTACACCTCAGGTGCGAGATATGGATCGGAGCCAACGATACCTGACAGAATTAGCGTGAATTTATTAAATATGCGCTTAGCTGTATTACTTACCGCTTGCAAGTGTTATACCTCCCTCGAATGGATACTTGAAAACACTCGCACTGCCGAAATCAATGATTTTCATGATTCCATACTCATTCACTACCACATTATCAAGCTTCAGATCTCGATGCGCCAAACCCATGCTATGCAAGTATGTCACACCACTGAGAATTTGCAGAAAAGAACAGCTGATTTCTTCTCTTGACATCTTTCCAGTCATAACAATTGCAAAAAGGTCGTAGGGTGCATATTCCATAACTTCATACCACTTGCCCTTCTCGTGCACTATGTCCAAAGTTTCGATGATGTTACCATGGTGCAAGGTGGAACCAACACAGAATTCGGCAGTAACTTTCTTCGCGTACTCCCTTTCGGATTCATAAGAATGTCGAGCGCGAAACTCCTTCACGGCGAAGGTCGTACCATCAGTACTTCTCTTCATCAAACGTACAGAACCACCGGCCCCAGCTCCTAACACCTTTCCGAATTTACCATACTTGGAGGTAAGACCATGATCGTCACCAAAAGGAAGTTGTGGAGTTTTGTGATGGGGAGGTGTTTTGGTACCTGAACCAGACTTCGATGATGGCGTTGGTGAGCCAGAACGCTTTGCTTTGTGATGCCCTCCAATCTTCAAGAAACGCTTGAGTTCTGACATAGAACCATGCGATTTGTGAATAGTTGACGCACTATCATCATGTACACGAGATAAATGATCTTTGTGCCCGAAAAGACCAGTGTGCCGCTTTTCAGGAGTCTGACCTGATGCCTTACCATCCGCTGCACGGCTCGATCTGGGTAAGCTGGTACTAGATGAGCTTGGCGATGACCGGTTTTTGGCGCCTATAGCAGTAAACTTGAATCTGGCTTCAATACTCTCCGCATTTTTCGGTTGGGGAAGTCTCTTGCTTGCTGCATATGGGTCGTTTAGGTCGCCAGCGGGGGTAAAAGGTCTGCTGTAAACTGATGTGGCAGAGGAACGCGTAGGACTAGGTTCGCGAGACTGTGGAACAGAGGAATCGTTTGTGGTAGGGCCAATCGAAAAGGCGCCGTGCGATTTGGGCTGACCTCCGCTTGATTCTGTTGAATGGCTTGTGGGCCTCGTGGCTGCCTGCCCGGATGACCCGGGACGAGACTCGTCGGCGTTTGTGGTGGATGGAGAAGTCCCTGGAGGAGATATTTGAGGTGTCACTGCACTTGGATCCTCTTCTGCCTCTACCTTCTCAAGAGGTGCGCCCTTCGTGTCATGTGGAGCATCGCGCGAGCGTGTCGCCGCTGGTGTGATAGGTGGAGAGTGCATGGATGATGGCCGAGGGCTTTGGTGAGGAGATTGTCTGCTGGATGAAGTATGAGTATTATATCGACTAGGCTCTTGTGAGTTGTCTTCGGTGGAGGGAACCTATGGCACCAGCGAGTGAGCTTCAGATCAGAATCATGGTTTACGTGAAACTTATAGAGAATGAAACTATGCAAGTGTCCCAACGCAGTAAGCCTCTAACGTCCACCTCCAAGAGTTTTTCGGTAACTCCGCGGGGTGAAGACTTTGGTTGTGGGATCCACGAATGGATGAAATCCGCAACACATATAGCCCAGATGTGCCCATAATTTGTTTATTACAATGTGAAAATTTTGATGTCGACTTCGAACTACAAGTATGACATAATACTGGAGGAAAATACAACTTCAACAAAATCCGACATACCCTTGATGCTGGCAAAGATACCGGCTCGAACGCGAAGCGACTCATACGACGTTCCTGTAGTTGTGTGCCTTGAAGTGACACCGACAAGCTGCCCAGACCTGCTTGCTCCTCGCCTGGTGTTACTTTCGGAGTTGTAATATCCTGCAAACCCGTCAAGCCCTCGTTGGGAGCAATTTCCTCGCTGACCGAAGAGAACCGGACTTGAGGGGAACCTTCAGTTGGTGGTCGTTCTGATGTTTTTTGCTCCGATGAGAATGGCGAGGTGAATTCGAGTTCTGTCACTAGATGTACTATGTGTATATTGTCAGTCGTCTCATCGACTTTCAGGTCGTCACAATGAGGTACGATCTAATCGAATGGATGACGAAGAGAGTAAGCGCTGCAACTCACCAGGCGGCGCCTTTCTAGACGGTGACGGTTCTCGAGGTTCACTCATAGTGGCGGTGATGGGATAAATCAATATTGAGCAATTGCACTAACGGTCGAGGATACTCCTCCGGAGCCTGAAGGGAGGTGGTCAGGGTGAGATTGAGTAAGTTCTGTGCTCGTGGATGGAGAATTTGGAGGACAATGGTGGGGCGCTTTCTTAGAGCGAACGGGAAAACGAGGCCGAGATGGGTTTGCGCCAATCGATAGTTCTCGTAACCACCGTATTAAAAATGTCAACGAACTGAAAAAGCGATTAAGGATAATAACTGCAGGTTGTATGTATGCGGCTAGGTTATTGGTATGAATTGGTATGAATTGGTACGGGATGCACTGTAACGTGTGTAACGTGGTCGTGGTTTCAAAAACTTAGGATGAAGAATTCCGGAATTCCTCTTGTCTTCCCTTGCGATTGACGGGCGATAATGCAATAATGCACACAAGATCACCAACCAGCATGTGGCAGCTCCGGAATTGTTTTGGGTTTCTGGGCACTGGTGTTGCTCGATGAACTGAACACGATCTGCCCTGCCTTGCCCAGAGTGTAAGTGGGAGTTAACGTTCAAGGCCGAGAGTAGTCGCACCGCACCGTACAAGCGTTCGATGATGATGATGATGATGATGATGCTGATGATGCTGATGATGACGGGACGGAAAGAAGAAGAGCCAGAATGCCAGGAGTCGGAAACAAGTAAAGCGCGATTGCCGGAAACCCTCTTCGGTCCTAAGGCTTTTTTGTATGCATACGAGCAGCAGCAAGTAGGGGAGGGGGGAGGGTGGGGAGGGAGGGCAAAATTATCCTTAAACTAATAGTAACCATAAAAGGGAAAGATATTTGGCTGGGAATCTTCTATCTCGACAAGTCTCTCCTGTTCATAAGACATAGACCAATATACCAATGTAGTGTACCAATATACCACAAGCCAATATTGAACTCGTTACTAATCCATAGTCTACCAAACTCCTACAGTAAGTTTGTTCTTTGCAGCGGTCAGGACGCAGGATGCAGTACGCAGGACGCAGGACTCAGAGTCAGTCGTAGGCCCGCCGTCGCCGCTTGAGGGAACGAAGAATTCTTCGCGCAAAGAATTTTCCTTTGCTTCTATTCCTGCCACCACCGTCCTCGCCCCAGAATTGCACCAGCATATTCTGAGTCAATTGCTAAGCTCGGGCGATGGTTTTGCGGTGCATACTTGTATATGTGAGTCAGGGGATGGTTGGATAGAAGTCCTCGTCCTTCGTGCATACTTCGTCCGCCCTGGGCTCTGCATGTATGTACAATGTACATACGAGTACTCCGTACATCTACTGGAGCGACTGGTGGCATAACTGTTCCTATCGACCGACGAGATTGTGATTATGCATATGCATACCGCACCTTCTCTCGGTAAAGCCGGCCCAGCGCCAGGATCCTCACAGCGTGTGGCTCTTTAGCTTTTGCTGTTGTGTCGTCGATCCACTGACGTGCTGACGTGCTGACGCTTGTGATCGATCTATGCTGGGGCTTCCGAAGCTTGTGAAGAGTTCTAGACGGCTTCTAGAACAACGTAAGGTTACTTGTACGCTGCACAAAGTTTTCGCCCTGCGGAATGCTACCGAGGTTGTGCTTGGTGCTTGCTCATCATAACGTGGACACAGGCCAAACCAGACCAGTACATTTTGCCGTGCCAATTGTTCCCATGTTGATTGGCCGAAATGATCTTCACGCTACCCATTCTTTCAATAGTTTGCATTGTCGAAAAGCTCCGGATCCGGAGTTTCTCAATCCTGCCATGATTCGCAGCTCATGCAAGTGACACTTGGACTCCAAATTCCGCATTTATGTTATCAGCCATAAGTTAACTTATCAGATTAGATCATCGGCTTCGTTTGTGTCTTATCAACGGCCAATCTTCGGGACGATATATCCCATCACCATCCTGATATCGAGTCTATAATCAGTCACCACTGCGGTCATGGCAATGCCCTCTAATTTACAATATCTTGGTGTTCGGCTCTGACGCCTTACAATCTCAGCACTGTACAATGCACAGGTCAAATATTCCAACGCCACTGCCATGGGCAGTCATCGCACAAAAAACCAGTTGAGCTTGTCATCACGGCCCATTCAATGACCCCTCTTCTCCTATGGGATGATCGCTACTCCGACCGATTTTGCCGTCGAGATCACTGATCTACAAAGCCCTTCCAGAGATAAACCTGATAGTCGTAACTCGGATTGTTTGATTTTGGCGATTTCGTAAACATGCTTCAAGGATATCGTGCCCACAATCTCATTCCCAGACTTTCCCTTCAATTTCCCCTTCTTCGATTCGACACCGGCAGCATTCAATAACAAGTATGCAGTTGTTGGCGTACGTATATCGAAGTGGAATGAACGGTCTGGACGGACTGTGACTCTGGCAGGTATTGGGGTGCCCGGATTCATGTGCGCGGTTCTTGCATTGAACTCCTAGCAACCTGTATCAGCAAATATCGCACATCACAGGCAGATGAGACTCGAGGATCTGAAAAGGATGTCCTTGTGCTTCTGATTAAGAGCGCTGTCGCAAATTGTACGTACTTTGCAGAAATCCATAGACTTCACACCTTTACTTCCCAGCGCAGGACCGACTGGAGGACTAGGACTAGCTTGCCCTGCCCCTACAATCAACTTCACAATCTGGTCTGCTGCGGCGCGCGCTTTCGACATCTTGACTGAAGTGCTTAGATGTTGACGGCTTTTGGATAGTCTTTGAGGTCGAGTAGAGAAATTTTAGCATTAGATTGCCGCCTCATCGATAAGGTTACAGTGCATCAACATAAATTCTCGAGGGGTTCCAGGGGTTCTCCTTACCCCAAGCTTTTATAGATCCGAACTCTCACTCAAGCTCATACATCGCGAAACGTCATCTAGACTCGAAACCACCTCATAAAATGATACATTGTAATGCCATACAACAAACTGCGTCATTCCATACAAATACAGCCCTCTATCGCAAGATCCATCCCTATACAAACTCTAAAAGAATCTTGCAAACTATTGGATAAGCATGAATTGGCTGCCAGGTAAGTGCGAAGCGATGGGGGGTCACTCTTGTCCCGAAGGCTACTTGAGAGAGAGTATTTCCTCAACTACACAAATACAACACAAATTCTTTAATTCAATCTATCGTTTCAGCAATAATTCAAGATGATGAAATGGGCAAAAAAGCAGATGGCCAACGTTGCCGGCACGGCCGAACCAATCTACGGAGCGTCTGCCGTGATACCTGTCGGAAAACAAGCAGAGACGACACCTTACACAGAACTCACGAGGGAGGACATGAAGTGGACGGTTATGGATTCGACAAGTGTCGAGACCCAGACGTTCTATATTATGGCAGATAACGGGCATATCGCTATGGTACAGGTCATCTACAGCAATGTTGCGTATGTCCTCCAGACTCATGTAGTCATAAAAGAAAGCTAATTCTGCGGAAAGTGGTATTCGAACGACTTCTCAGTTCAGTACGAAGATAAACTATCCTAAAGGCAGTCCAAAGCCATTCCTCTTTTCGACCAACCAACTCTCGAACGTTGAATTCAGTGACGATAAGACTTGCTTCTACGCCAATAATTGTGCCGTGGATCTTTCTGAGGATGGGACTGAATATACCATCAAGTCTATGACCAATGAAGCCACTATCGTCAATCTGACAATAACCCGAGTTGCGCCCGGATTTCACGTCGGCAAAGATGGCAAAACATATTACGGAACAGATCCTGCGGCACCTTGGGGTGCGATGAGACATGGATTTTGGCCAAGAACAATCTCAAAAGGATCTATTACGACCAAGGATGGTTCGATAGACTTCGCGGGAAAGGCCTTGTTTATTCATGCATTGCAAGGCATGAAGCCGCATCATGCTGCTGCCAAATGGAATTTTGTTGACTATCAAGGCCCTCAATTCTCGGCAATCATGATGGAATACACAACTCCGCCTTCATACGGCTCTACGATTGTTAGTGTTGGAGGTATAGTCAAGGATGGAGAAATCATCTATGCTGGAGCAAATAACACCGTGAAGCATACAAAGGTTCGGCAAGACCCGGGAAGTGACTGGCCCGAGCCGGAAGCCATAAGATTTGACTGGAACGGGAAGACAAAGGATGGCAAATCTGTATCTGCTTCTATGGAAACTGAGTTGGGAGAGAGACTTGACAGGCTTGACGTCATGGCTCATGTTCCAGGATTCGTGAAAAAGATCGTGGCGGGAGCAGCGGGAACCAGGCCTTACATCTACCAGGTAAGTCCGGAATGTGAGCAGGAGATCCCTCGTTATTAACCAGTTTGATCAGTACTCGCCGCGTGATAAGCCGACGGTGTTCAAGATGAAGATAGGTGATGAAGAGATAGTCGAGGAAGGTACCCTCTACACAGAGGCGACATTCATCTCAGAATAATTCTCATGATACCAAATTCGGGCCTAGATGGAGATTTTTGTTTTTTTTGGCGGTTTTGATGGTGTTCAGTAAATGAGATACGATATGCTTATTGGGTTATTACATTGTGTTAACTTCGAGAGTTTTGCGTGGATATCGAGTTGTAATAGACTGACTCCCAGGCTGGGAGGCTTAGACATCAAATTTAATTCACCGTTGGAAAAAGCTGATAGACAGTGAATGTTCCACTTCAGGCTTCAGTTTTCAGCATACGAGCGAAAGCAGAACAAACACGCTAATTTCACCACCCGAATCGCGTCGCCCGAGTCAACTATTCCATCTCCTTATCAATCTTGCTACCGTAAATTTGCGAATTTCACGTCGTTTCAGAACACTAGGCTATCATATACCGCCGGAGCGCACAAGTTCTTAAAATCGACCTCTTTCCAATCATGCCTGCCTTTAGAGCTCTGATTTCGTCGCCTCCGGGCATCCGCAAAGACGGACACAGCTCGATTGCGGGGAAGTCAGTGCTAAGTGGGAATGGAGCTAAAGGGCACGGCGCAGGTGGCAAAGCGCACAAGAGACATAGGTGAGCATTATATTGTTCTCTAAATTACAATTACGTCCATTTTGGGCTCTGCGGCTGCTATCCTCCAGCTTTTGCGTTGCACGTCGTGCACAAAATTGCGTATTAAGCAAAGAGATGCTAACATGTTTTCGATCCCTTGAAGAAAAGTATTAAAAGATAACCTATACGGCATCACCAAAGGGGACATTCGGTACGGGCGACACTTCCCGCATGCTAACAGATCGATTTAACACTGTACACAGCCGGATGGCACGCAGGGGAGGTATTAAGAGGATTTCGGGTGGGATTTATTATGAAGCCAGAATCGCAATGAAGAATTATATGACGGATGTTTGTCGCCTTTAGACGACCCAACTACTTGTTTTAACTGAGCGCAGGTCCTTAGAGATATCTGCACGGTGGTTGAACATGGGAACAGAAAGACATGTACCGTCACTGACGTACGTTGGAATGCTGCCCCCGGTCATAGAATTTGCTAAGCTGAGTTATGTGCAGGTAGTATGGGCTTTGCAGAGAATGGGTCGACCTATCTATGGATTCGGCGTCGCATCAAAGTAAGGAGGATGTACTATGGCTCATCGAAATCTACTACCGAAGGCTTGGGAAAATTTGGTGTTTAAGGCGTTTTGCTTTGTTATACCGATACCAGAGGGTTTTGATAATGTGCAAGAGGATATTGTTTTGGGACACCAAAGTAAGCAATTGCGCTTGTATCCTACATTGGGTACTTATGATGAACGATCAGGATATGGTACGCTTTTATATTTTCTGCGGAGCTATTCGCACGCTCTTAAACCTGTTCGAGCGATTATGTGTCATAGTACCTCTAGCAAGGTCCAACGCAGCTGAATATATACTCCAGCGAGCTCTATCAAATGAAAAAACATGATGCTACATCATCGTCCTACTCCTTTTCACCCCTCTGCCTCTTCCAGCACCCGGGCCAGTCCTTCCAACCCCAACATCGCTCTTCATTCTCTGCACCTCACCACGTCTTGCTTGGTTCGCACTACGTCCAGCACTACTGACATTGCTTTCTTTCCTGCTCCTCCACTTCTTGATACCAGCCTTCTCCATCTCCTTTGCCATCCTCTCGTCTTCTTCTTTCTGCCGCAGTTCCTCAACACGCCGGTTGCTTGCGCCGCCATTCCATACCAACTCACTACAGATGAATGACTTTGGCCCGCCAGGATATTTGCCCTTGCGCACTTTTCCTTTGCGATGGAAATACGTCAGGGTAACATAGTAGCCGTGGATATGACCTGGGATGACGCCGAGTAAGAAGAATATTGTGTTGAATAAACAGTCAGGTCCTATTCCCGCTACCTATAGTGACTATCAGCTTGTGCGCGTGAGGGATTGAGAGTCGAATAAGGCAAGGAGTTCACGATTTGAGGGACGCACAAGCATAACTGATATCGGAGGACCTGGGGGACAGTATTAGCTTCACCGCTTGGAAAGGTGAGAAGGCTCTTACAGAAAATATTAATGATACATAGGACAAGTCGTTCGCGGATCATGTTGCATGAGAATGTGAATATGCAGTTTTCGGTCTGGGCAAGCCTCTAGATGGTTCCCATCAATTTGATATCGCAGTTTGAAGCAGACACGGAATAACGATACATTAGAAGTTCTTCGTTATATTATTGTATTTTCAATCCTTATACCTAACTAAGTGTCGGTCGAACAACAACATGTTCGAGAATCAAGCCCTTAATTCAGGGTCTGTCTGGGTGGGCAGGGATGTTAACCAGGTTTGAGCTGACGATGACGCTTCTCTGCAGATGAGCAACGACCTGCAGGGTCATATTTATCTTGGACAGAAGATTCAGAGCATTATGGATGGCTTCGTGTTTGTTACAATTGTAAAGCAGGAATATCCTGTGATATTGCCATTCTTCTCAATAACACAGGTCTCATATGGTGGATAATACTAAGACCGCACAAGTCTAGAAAAGTCTCCAAAAGCTCTAAATTGCAAGGGTCATTGTGAGAAGAATCTGGGGTGTCTCGGGTGCATACAATATTGTCCGCTGCGATAGCTACTGTACGATACTAACTGCTACTAATACTAGAGACTGTGGCACGGTAAACTCATTGCTATTAAACGCAAAAATTCAGATAATCAAATGAAATGGATTAGGAGAAGCAAGAAAAACGCAACGCATATTCACACGTGATCTGGTGCTGGTTTCCAGTCTGTGTGTGGGTAAACACAAACGTAAATTTTGTGAACGCGTCGTGTTCTCTAAAGTTCACAAGAGCTTCAAGAAAAACAGCAATCCATCATCAAAATCCATCATGCCAAGTCTAGGAAAACGCGCCCTCTCATCGGGCGTGGTCGATTTGACAGGCTCTGATGAAGAAAATGATGTACCTCCGAGGAAGCAGCCACGAATTAGTGCAGCAAGCTCAACTCAACCTCCATCAACTCACCCCCAGAGTCTTCGGGATCAATGGCTTGTTGGGGAGAATGGCGAAGAGAGCGATATCATTGACCTCAGCCAAGACATTGAAGAAGGATTTGGATGGGTTTGTCTAGGCGCTATCGATGGAAAGATCGTAGGTATCAGATACTACCATGGTTATGCCACACCTGGAGAACAGGTTATGATTAGAAGAGAGCCTGGTAATCCGTATGATTCGAACGCTATCAGAATCAACAATGTTCAAGGAACTCAAATTGGTCACTTGCCGCGACAATTGGCTGCCAAGCTTGCACCGTATCTTGTGAGTTGTCCCTCTACTGTTGATCTACTCTGGAGGCTCATTGAAGCCCTTTAGGACGAGAAAACAATCGTTTTGGAGGGTACGCTTGCAGGAGAAAAGTCATATTATGATTGCCCGGTCCTTCTCAAGGTTTTTGGTCCCGGCGAACCTGTCGCAAGAGCAGAACGTACGTTTTGGTTTCAATATCGTTGAAGTCTCTAGCCGCATCTTGTCAGGGAATGGCACGTCTAATTTAATCCACTGTCTTGAATTATCGCTAACATGCTAATTTCTGCCTTGCCTAGTGGAACGTAAGTTAAAAGCGGACAGGCTACCTCTGAAGAAGCGAGCTGTGGCGGCTCCAAAAGCACCAAAAATGCCTGTAGAGCCTCCTTCGAGGAAGAAGTTGGGATATTCGTCTTCCCAGAGTAGTTCAAGTCAGCAAGAACCGGGTATTGCCCAGCCAGAAATCGATATTTCACACTTTGTTGCACACAGTGAACGCTTTAACCCAAGAGAGGTCGACAAGATGGCAGAAGAACTGGGCGAACCTGAAGAAGTACTCTCGAAGATGCCTATGGCTGACCAGCCACAAGTTCTTGAATCTACCTTACTTCCTTATCAACGTCAAGGCCTTGCATGGATGCTAGGGAAAGAGAATCCTGTGCTGCCACAAGCTGGATCCGAGCAAGTAGTCCAATTATGGACACCTGCAGCCGGACGATCGGGTGTTTACAGAAACATTGCTACTAACTACTGTGATAAGGATCCCAAAGTCGCCAAAGGAGGAATTCTTGCAGACGACATGGGTCTGGGCAAGACCTTACAGGTCATTAGTCTTATTCTTGAAGGTGGACCAGGCACAACCTTGATCGTTGCTCCAGTCAGCGTCATGTCGAATTGGCCTCAACAAATGGAGCGACATATCAAGAAGGAAAAGGCTCTGAAAGTGTTTACCTATCATGGTGCCAACAAAGCTAAAAAGATGACCTTCCGGGACCTTGGAGAGTATGATGTTGTAGTTACGAGTTATGGTACACTTGTCTCAGAACTCTTCCGCGGTACTAAGACTGCAGGAAAGGTTCCTGCTGCTGATGGACTTTTCTCCATGAATTGGCGTAGAATTGTCTTAGATGAAGGTCATCAGATACGCAATCCAAATACAAAGGCAGCAATTGCGGCATCGAGCGTTCTTGCTGCGTCACGATGGGTTCTGACTGGCACACCTATTGTCAATTCTATCAAGGATTTCTATTCGATGCTGAAATTTATGGGTGTTAGTGGTGGTCTTCAACAACTTGAGATTTTCAATGCTGTGTTCACAAGACCACTGTAAGTATCTCCTTTCGGATTTTTTAGGCGTACTATTATGGCATTTATTTTAAGAACAGTAGGCTTACACTCCCCAGGGCCTATGGAGACCGCAACGCAGAGTTGTTATTGCAGACAACAATGAGAGATATGTGTTTGCGACGGAAGAAGGACATGAAGTTCGTCGATCTAAAGCTCCCTGAGCTGTCCGAATATGTTCATAGAATCAAATTCCGCAATGATGAGAAAGAGAAATACGATGCCCTTGAGTAAGTAGCTGTCTTCACTAACTCATATTGGCGTTGTTAGCTGACATTCTCCGCAGAGAGCAAGCCAAGGGCATGACTAAACAGTTCCAAATGGAGACTCACTCGGGCAAGAAGAACACGATTACCTACACTCATATTCTTGAGATCCTTCTCCGATTGCGCCAGGTATGTTCGCATTGGAAGCTCTGCGAGTCTAGAGTTACTGGTCTTATGGAAGCGATCGAGAAAGACGACATCGTTATTCTCAACAAAGAAAACCGACTTGCTCTCCAAATGCTTCTACAGCTCAGCATCGATAGTCACGAAGAATGTTCCATCTGTCTCGAAGAACTTCATTCCCCGGTAATCACCGCTTGTAAGCACGTCTTTGGACTGCAATGCATTGAACGCACTATTGAGCTCCAACAAAAATGTCCTCTATGTCGCGCTAACCTTCCTGACACCAAATTCCTCGTTGAACCAGCCAGAGAAGCATCACAGGACGAAGAAATCAACACAGATGAGCAGTCCTCAAAAACCGAAGCTCTGATGGAGATCCTGAAAGCAACCCATCGCGATCCTCTTTCAAAAGTCGTCATTTTCTCTCAATGGACTTCATTCCTTAACATTATTCAGAAACAACTCGAGCAAGCTGGCTACAAATTCGCTCGCATTGACGGATCTATGAAACCCGAGCAACGTGATAAAGGCATGCAGGCTCTCGAGAAAGACCCAGAGTGCCGCATCCTCCTGGCCAGTCTTGCGGTGTGCTCCGTGGGACTTAACCTTATCGCTGCCGATACAGTCATCTTGGCGGATTCGTGGTGGGCACCAGCGATCGAGGATCAGGCTGTTGATCGTGTGCATAGATTGGGGCAGAAGAGGAAGTGTACAGTGTGGAGATTAGTTATGGAGGGAAGTATTGAGGAGAGAGTTCTGGAGATTCAGGCTGAGAAGAGGAAGTTGGTTGGAAAGGCTTTCAGAGAGAAGGCAAAGGGGGAGAAAGGGAAGGAGACGAGGATGGGTGATATTATGAAGTTGTTGGCTTAAAACTGGTATCCTGGATGGTTGCGCGAGTTTTGTGAGGGAGAACAAGGTCTGGCGTTATTGGCAAGAATGACGTCTGGGTTATGGTGGGGGTTGGCTTTCTCTCTGAATATCTCTCGGGTTGGTATGGGGTCAATAGATAAGTTTTGCATAAGATTTCGCTACACTATATGGCTCGTGTACTGGTCGAGGAGTACCGTATCATATGAAATCAATATAAATATCTATTTATGTATTTGTCATATCAAGAAAGAGTAGATGAGATTGTACAGAAAAATAGGACGAACAGTCCCGTGTCAGGACCAGTAACGATATTTTTCCAGATAGGCCGTATCTAATACTTCGGAATAAAAGACACAAAAACCTATGTATGAAACTCTTGTACATCTACCCAATATCGAGGCGGTATATAGTTGGAACATGAAGCTCCGCAGCCAAAGATATCCCCAAACGCCATGGCCATGTCCGTCATCTATATCCTATCATATGTCCATCTATGTGTCGTATACAACAAAACATCAAAGCAGTAGGATATCCTCATCACTACCACTCTTCCCCTCCTCATCATCATCATCCAAAGCCAAATCCAAAACATCCTCCTGCTCCCTGCTTCTCTTTCCATCCGCGGCCTCCCCCTCGGCAATCACACTCCCTCCCAACTCCACCTCTTCCGCTAGCAACCCATCACCCTCCTCTTCCCCTCTCCTCCTCTCTCCCCCCTCCAAATCCCCTTTATCCTTCTCCTCCTCTTCTCTCCGCCCAATAATCACATT
This sequence comes from Clarireedia homoeocarpa, assembly GCA_001465935.1. NCBI lineage: Eukaryota > Fungi > Ascomycota > Leotiomycetes > Helotiales > Rutstroemiaceae > Clarireedia > Clarireedia homoeocarpa. The sequence goes on from LNKV01000026.1 coordinate 100,514, forward strand.
CCCGGCGACCAGCAGCGCCGCCCCCACAAACCATAACGGCGGCAGACTCTCGGAGAATATTATAAAGCCAAGTACGGCGGTGATCATGAAGTTCGAGGAGGTATTGATGATGGAGACTTGCACGGTGGAGGTCCCGCGCGCGAGGGCTTTGGTGAAGAGGGTCCACATTATGCCGTTGAATAAGAGGTTGAGGAGGAAGAATATCTAGGGGAGAATGTTAGTTCAGTGGATGCATGCATGGCGGAGGATTATGGGGTGGGATGTGAGGGGGACGTACTCCGCGCACGCCATATTCCACTACTTTTTCCCCTTCTCCAAGCCCGAAGAAACTCGCTACGCTCTCCGCGAAGGAAGTCGTTAATTGCGTTGTGGTTCTATGCACGGAAGGAGTCAGTCAAATTTTGGCCTGGTATGTGAGCGCCAGAATGTTTCCATTCCTTCCGGATGGCTTGTAGCGATAGCGGGAGCTATCGTAACTGCAAGTCGCGAACGAGCGAGCAGCAGCTCCTCCTCCTCATGAGGCCATGGGATTTTAGAACTAGCCATACGGAACTCCCGTAGAACCCAAGACATCCGATGCAATGCGCGCGCAAAAGCATAGGATGGGAGACAAAAAAAAAAGCAACATACAGTTTCGCAAACACCCCGTTGAAAGCCGCGCAAGCACCACTAGCCACAGCCAATAAAATCCATTGCGTCTTGCGGCTAATATTATCCATCGCGGTATCGTTTTCTTCTGCTTCTAGAACTGCGACTTCGGTTTCCTCTTCGTCGTCCTGCGTAATTGAATGTTCAGATGTCGATAGCGCCCCGTAAGACGGGCTATTATTGTTGTCCTTGGCACTGTTGTCCTTGGCATCGTCATGATTTGCCCTTGCGGTTGCGCCTATGCTGCCCACCCCTGCACCTACTGTTGCGCCTAGGAGAGGTTGACGTGGATCGTCGGACGCCGAGGCGGTTGCGTGTAAGTGGTCCATGTTCTTGGTTGTGGGACCGAATTTGATGCCTGTGGTGACTGAATTGTGGTCGTTATCAGAATCATTGGGGTTGCCGCTAGATGAAAGTTGGTTTGTTCGGCGTTTGCTTAGGCGTTGCATGGTGAATGGATGTGCCTAGAGCTGGGGATCGGATCGCTCGCGTCGTAGGGAAGCTCCTTCGTTTGAGGTGCTGGAGTAGCTCGATTTATGGGTGTAATATGACCCTAATCTGACACCCTCTACACGTATAAGTCCACGTGACCCTTCACCACTCTTGCTCATGCCGCTCAGGACCGCTCAGTTTCGGCCCATGCCAGCTCAGGTTTGCCTGGGAAAATGTCAATTATTTTAACAGAGGTCCAGTGTTGTCAGTAGTGTAAACCGTGTAAACTAGCGCAGTTTGAGGGTATTCCCAAACGTACGGCAGTGCGTTTGAGGGGTCACAAAACGGACGGAGTGTAGTGCGTGCAAACGGCCGTGTCTTGGCAGTGCACTATCGGAACGCCAAGAAGAGGAATATAATTCAAATTCAAAGTAATATCTACAGTTCTACTACCCAAATTAGTAGCTCTTCTCGTTAGGATCACTCTCGTACAATAATTCCTCCTTAAAACTCGATACACCTAACCTCGATTTTAAACACTCAAGCGCCTTCAACAACACTATTCCTATTCTGTTACGACGATCTGTAAGAGTGATCTTTGCGGCCGAAAAGAGATATTCAACGTCGGCCGATATAGCAGACACAGAATATCGTATAAATTCAATGTAGTAGTAGAGTTGTTGATAGATTGATAGTAATATTAGTGATTAAAATTGGATCGAAGTAAATAGCTTCAATATATCTAGTTTGGTACTAACCTTAAAATCTTAAGCGAGACTAATGTTTTAGGGCCCTGTTTGGTCATATGATTCACCTCCTCTGCCCACGTTGTCGCTGTACACTTAGTATACGGCTAGTGCGTGCCGTTTTTGAGGATATAAAACTGTTTGTACTATCAGTTTCAATATCACAAACTACACGGGTTCTACTATTACACTAGCGCACACGGTGGGCGTGCACTATTGTACGGCACACTACGTCAGAAGGGAGTAGACCCAGACGACCTGATCCAGGCAGCCCTTCAGGACGGTTTGTCTGAAGACAAATCCGACATAAACAGCGAACCAATCCACTGAAAGCTTGCTGAAAGCACTGAGAAGCCGTACGACCGAATGATGGCAGTATAGTATGCATACGGTGCACACACTACTTCCTACATACAATTATACTTTAGTCTTGGGACTGCCTGAGTAGGCAGTCCCGCCACAGTTTCCATCGCGGCTTCATGCCTAATAGGTAACACTAGGGAACTACACCACTGATTTCAAAACATGCTGTCGACATAAAACAGCTGTAGGTACCTATCAGGTACCAGAGACACAATAAAGTCGTAGCGAGGATGCCTATGAAGGCATCCCTGAGGACTTCGAGTGTAAATGTACCTAGAAGGTCACTTAATAAAAGATACACTTGATCACATTATCCCACCGTATATGCAATGTATTGGGAAGAACCATTGCATGTATATTTGCTCCTAGGCTTTCGGCTCTTGGGCTCTGAGCTTTTGGACTTTTGCCGCTTCGAGCGTTTTTGAGGTGGACCCTTATACTCTTCTTCCACGGACGTTTCCCTTTCGTCCTGACTATCATCCTCATCTTCATCCTTCTGGGCAAAGCTAGGCATTGTGCTTGACGACCGGTCATACACTTCTTCATCTTCCTTATCCTCATTGTTTTCCCCCTCTTCCTCTTGCTCTTCCTCTTCGTCTTCCTCATCGTCGTTTGTTTGTGCTGCCATTTGAGCTGCTGTCTCATTTGCGTGCGTGATTGCGGTATTTCGGTACTCTTTTGTCAAGTCTATGGCATTCTTGAATGCAGTGGCCCCTTGTAGGAAGGTGTTCTTGTTACCAGTCATGCTCCAGCTATCTAGTTGATGCATGTAATACTCAGGCCGCGTACCGGGACCGTTCGGCTGCGCAGCGGAGTGCCCATACATCTTGAGCACGCCAGCATGATAAGTTGTGGAGATCGCAGAAATATTGTTGTCGTAGTCCGGCTCGTCCTGCCCATATGTCTGAAGACTATGCATCGCCCTTGCTCCTATCGCACCGTCATGGCAGGCCTGCCGTAGGGCCACCACTGTTGACCCACTTGGCCCCTTCGCCTCCAGGAAGAAGTTTGGCGCAATAAGATATGTCGGTTGGGGGACGATATGGCTGCTGAGTGCTCCACGGACGGTTGGGTCGAGCTGCTCAGGCTGTGCGCCGTAGTAGTAATCCGGTACAGCCTTTGTATTATTATCCGCAAAAGGTGCAATGTGAGTGAAGGGGACATCATCTTCGGCGCCTTCGGAAGCGCCTATAGCATTCAGCAGAGCGGGAAGGACTTTCGTCTTTACATTTTGCTCCCTACGTGCTTCTGCATCCTTATCCACAAAATCTTGGCGCCCCCCATCTGAGAATCTAGAAGGTGAGAGAGAGGGCCGATACTGAGCTAATCTTCGGTTGACCGCTTCATAGTCACCAGCTAATGGCGGTCTACTGCCATCTGGGTATTTGTAACCATACTGGTAAACGCCAACATCAATATGATTCTGTTCAAAGTTGGCGTCGTACGGCGATGATTTTGCGGAATATGTAGTCACGCCGGATTTGGTTTTTCCAGATGTGGTTTTCGCTGTGGTTTTCGTTTTAGAGCTAGATGAAGAAGAAATCCTTTTACGGGAGGAACTTGCTCGACTTGAGCTCATCATACAATTAGGAGAATGAGTAGGTTCCGAATACTAAAGAACATTGTTAGCTCGAGCGTCAAACGATAGAAAATACGCAGCATATACGCCAATTAGATCTGATAAGTCCGGACCACCGCGCCGAGCAAATCGCTCGACGTCTTTCGAGCGCCTCGGTGAACAGCGACGAAGAAACCCGGCAGCGGATATGTGCTTATGAGCGTTCTTGTGTTGCTTAGCCCGGAAATTTCGAGTGATCGGTCGGCGAGCTTGAAACCGCGATGAACGTAGAACAGTACTCCTTCGGTTTAACTCTCTTAATGCGCGTTTGGTCAACCAGACCTTCGACAAGCTATCCCAAAACTCTGGTGGTTCTACGTGTTCGTGATGCTGGAGCTTCTGCCTCTTAGATGAGGGCGGCGATGGAAGTGGATTTTGCTCCGTCCGCTGACGCTTGCGTGGATTGGAAAGTTGTTCTTCGGACATGTAAAAATGATTAACAGCAGGATTGTTAAGAGTCTCGAGGGCGGCTGTAGAACAGCGGATATATCGCACCCTGCGCGACATATCTCACTGATGCTGTTGAAATGGTTGGGTTGGGATGTGCTGGGACCTCGGGACCTCGCGCTTGCAGGTCTTGGCGGCGGGTGACCGGGGCTAGGGTGGGAAAGCATGCAATAAGAGGCAGAAAAAAATAACCTTTATTCATGGGTGGAAAGGGTAATACTGTACGTTTGAGTCAGAGCAGCTATACTCAACCGCACCCCGCACCTTTTTATCCAGCCTGGTACTGACCTCGACCCCAGGCAACAAAATGTATTGATATCTCAGGATAAATAGTATGCCTTAAGATTGAGGTATGTAAATTTGACTTTGAAGGTGTTGAAGACGATATCTCCATACTACTGCCACAGCTTTTTATTCAGCACTGCAACTCTTTAGATGTCCAAACAAGAGAAACCGCTGGTCTGTAATTCCTTGGGCTGATAACCCTACCGTTATTCCACAGCGTAACTCATTACATTCGACAGGATCTTCGCGTCAACGGCCAGTACCGCCTCTTAAGACGACTGGGAAGCGGAGGCTTTGGTGAAGTTTACGAAGGCATCGACGTCAAAAATTCCCAACATGTAGCGTTGAAGCTACAACACGTCCGAAGCAGAAACTCAGAGAGTCTCCAAAATGAAATCGACATCTATAAAGAACTCGCCGGCAGGGCGGGAATACCAAAACTATATTGGAGCGGGGAAGAATGTGACTACAATGTCATGGTGTTCGAACTTCTCGGACCGAACCTGGAAGATTTGTTCAACTATTGTGGCCGACAATTCTCGCTTCGGACTGTATTAATGCTAGCAGACCAGCTAATCCGCCGGTTTCAGTATATCCACTCTAAAGGGTTTATCCACCAGGATGTCAAGCCCGAGAATTTACTCATGGGCCGTGGTACACGAGGGAATATCGTCTACATCACTGATACAGGTCTTGCGGAGAGTTTCACCGACGAAGCAGCCAGACGTTACGGTCGACGTCCCGAGAGAGAAGGTCCTGTTTTGGGTACTGCGCGGTATGCTAGCATTAATGCTCACCGTGGCGTCGGTAAGTGGCTAGTTGTTACGATATATATAAAGCAGCGTTGACATTTTACAGACCAATTACCCGCAGATGATATGGAGGCGTTAGGATACGTTTTCGTGTACTTCCTCCAGCAAGGCAACCTTCCCTGGAAAGGGCTCCAGGCTAGAAGCCGGTCGGAAAGAGAACTGGCCATTCTACGGAAAAAACAGTCGACGTCATCTGATGCACTGTGCAAGGGCTTGCCGAATGAGTTCGCGCAATATTTCGATCATATCAAGAGGTCTCGCGATAACGATGGGGGCGTTGATTACAGGTATCTGCTCCGCCTGTTCCGCAGCCTCTTCCAGCGCCATCGTTTCAAGTATGACAACGTCTATGACTGGACGCTCTTGAAATACATGGAACATCTACAGAAACGGGGGATTAAATTGGATGATGAGATGATGAGTACTGAAATCATTGATCCTGCTGAGTGATCTGTCATGTACATGGCAAGACTAAGGCCTACCAAACAACTGCCTCAAAGAGTATGTGGTTGCAGACGGGTACAATCTTATTGCCTGATGTTAGAGAAGTTTGCTCTGGATTTAGCGGGCTCTTCCTTCCTTTCCTTCCTCTCTTCTCCCACCATGTCTCTTCCGCTTCCTCTCCCTCAACACCCGTGCGCAATTTATCAAGCCATTGATATATGAGCCTCATACTCTGTCAGACACTAGCCGGAATCATGGCTGCTTGTCTCGCCGAAATATGCCTCAACGGCCGGGCCCCGCAAGTCTACGATGACGCAGCTTGCTTCCGATATGTCCGCCCTAAGCTGATGCCTGCTGCATACCCTTGATTATTTGGGCTTAACAGATGGGACTTCGGATATGGCTCATCCTTCGACAAGCTACGACCGTGCTGATTCCACTGAGCGGTTCGCATGACCAGCCTCTGCGGCATCTGAGCGTCCTCCATCCAGGTCTGCCAGCGACCTTGTGTGCATTTGTGGATCCGGTGTGCCTTGGTGGAGCCTTGTCAGTCTCTCTGACGGCAGCTATCTTTGTCCAATCACTCTACGCTTTACCAGTCAATTATCATGCCCTTGAACGATCAATTTCTGGCCAACAGTCATCTTTTGATCCTTCTCACAAGACTGAAGCCCTCAGAGTCAATACTTTTGCGACTGTGGAACTGTCGATCAGAGCTGACCCCTGGTGAATGGCAGCTTCTCGGCGGTGTTGGGCGAATATAATCTCTTGTGCAGTTGAGAATCTAGGTTAGGGAAAGTATACTGAAATATTGTAGACTGCACATAATTCTACATAAATTGAAAATAAAGCAGCCACTTCTAATTCTGTAGATTTTACATGGTGCATTGCAATTGTTCATGAATAGACGTTGAACATTAGGTTCGACCAATATGCTATTGGCTGAAAGGTAGAGGCGTGGTGTCCTCAGAACTAGATCCACCTGTACATAGGGGTTCCGAAAATCGAGCCCCCTTCAAGTCGCTCAGAGCCCAAATTAAGTACTGGACCTTGAAACAATTTCACGAACTGCAAAGCGGCGCTACTTCACCACCAGTTCCAGAGCAATGACGCCACTATACAAGCCATTCTATTTCACTGTCGATTCTTGGGACCCAACCTCGCTAAAAGATCGAGCTGCATAATCAGGCTATTGCGAAGATAAATACTTCTAATGAGATGAACGGTATTCAGTTTCTATGGACTACTGACTGTCATAGAGCTCAACTTTTGTATCTGGACCATGCTTGCGGGACAAGGGGTCTACTTCTGATTCACGGTGGAAACAAATATGAAACTCCTAATTCACTTCTAGACGCCGTTTTCTCCAGGAGGCCTCCAATGGACTCTGGGTCGACAGGTATTGTGAGATGGCCATTGTAGTTTATGCATTAGCCTCCATTCCGACTTAGCTTGGAAGGGGATGGCGACAATTGCGAGATTGCTGCTCCAACTCCTGACCTTGTCAGCCAGCACGATACCAAGGATCCACACACTTACCTTCACCAAGACGAAAATACGCTTGGCTACCTCCTCTCCTCCAAGCTCTTGTGCTCTGCAAAGCTTATGTGCTCTGCCATTCCTTACTTTAGCTGCCACAAGCTTCTCAACAGTCATAGCATATTGTAAGGCACGCCCATTACATCTTCGTTTGTGGTTCTGAGTTTCTTTATCTGCTTTATGACAGTTTGTAGCCACTGCTCGATGCCGGTTCATTGGAGGATATGACCACCAAATCGCAGTGTCTGATTATCACGGAGCCGAAAAACGAAGTAGATGATCGATTTGAAGAATACTGTCTGTCCGGGCTTGAGAACGGCATATCTCCACCGACCACCTGTGTAGTGATGCAGGTCAGCTTCCTATTCCTCCTCTTCTTGTTGGGTTGGGAGTGACCTCCAGCCGACGCCTATTCGTTTCTATTGCCCAGTGATCCACGCTGGAAGGAAGTCCTTATGAGGTGCCGTATTGTTCCCTCCTTGTGATAGAAGAACCCACTCCAGCATATCACTCCACTCATTCCACTGTTCCTTAGAGGCTGCCGCTCTTCCAGCACTATCTCCGGCCAATATCGCATCTCGGATGCGCGCGAGGAGTTGGCAATTTTCCCCAGTCAAGAAGCTGGGTAGAGCTGATGGAAGCGGACTCCGTAGATCAAGGATGTTCCAGGGGTCATCGGTGGACTTATTTGCTAGAAACCGGTGCGCGGGCGCTGCGGCCTGAGCCTTAAGACAACTACGTGCGATTCGGTACAAATCGTCACAGTTACTACTACTAATTGAACTTCTCTTTAATCTTCCTATATATCGATAATAATATATAAACTTATATCCTAGTGTCGGCTCCTATATAATAATAGTTGGCACGATATAATATAATGCTAGGAGATTCTATAGCTCATAAATTAAAAGAATTATATATTTATCAACTATTGATCGTTTCTCAATCTAGGAATAGCTTCGCGTTCTCACAGAACACGAGTTCTCCTCCGGATATTCAAACGTAAAGCGCGTTTTATCCTCTATAATCGCTCGCCCTTTGCTATCGATGCGTAGACGGTTCAGCGCCCTCTGCGTTGCAGCCATCCTCTTGTCTAGGTCCTCGTCGGTATGATCAAAGTTATATGAATCAAGACTATCGTGTCTCTCCTGGGATGATGCAGAGTTTCCCCCAAAGAACTTGAAGATGCCGAAACGACGGGATGGTGTTGTCGGTTTGCTCTGCGGAGTACTCGTGTCGCGTTTGCATTTGTTCTTGACTCCTCGTGCGATCTTTTTGCATCGACTGGACGCTCGCTTGGTTGGGGAAGGCATCATCGAGTTCGTGATGCGTCTGAGATTGGGTGGCCGGAGGAGCTTTTTGTAGTAGGATTGAACGGCAGTATACGATACGTTCCTGTGAGCAACAATACTAAAGGTGTGAATCGTTGTGCGATGGCTTGTTCTTTTATCCAATTCTTTATAATCATGAAAAGTGCAATCCTAAGACTTCTTGGATTTCTGCTCCATTATATATAATACTGTTCTGGTTACCAGAAGCGTCATATATTCTTCTAGACTGCACTAAATTTTGCGAACCGGTTACACTGTTACCACGGAACACAGTTGAGAGCACTAATGATGAGCTCATACTTCAATTGCACCAGCTCCCGCGAAGCATGTCCCGAGCTACAAAATTCGGAAACAAGTGCCATACATCCAAAAATACAAAGAGAGCATGAAGCAACTACTACAGCAATTGAGAAGCACTTCTTGTTCACTGCGAGATTGATTGTTGAAGCTTTCACCAAAACTAGCGCATCAGGTGTGAGAGATACACCGCTGTCACTAAGGGTTCTTTCCGCTTCATTCAGTCATGCCCTCAAGTTCATCGCATATACCAATATGATTCCCACAGTTGCCTAAAATCAGTGAGCGGAAAGTATTTTGGGAGAAAGTCATAATATTTCTATGCTTCTCCCTATATTAGCATCGCAACGTACATGGCGATCTCTATAAACGCAATGGCATCCCCCATGATCGCATATGAATAGAAAAGAGTATAGCTTGCCATATTCCCCGGAGTGATAACAAAAGAACGCCGCAGTCCGTAGAACACCTTCCCTATTCCCACGAATATGCATGGTATAGCACAATCTGTATAACCCATTCTGATCCAAGTTCATCGCAAACGCCATTTTCATAACTGTAGTGCCCGCATCAGGATTACATCGGAATTGCTTCGTGTAGGCGCTTATTGAGGGTCGCCAGGCTTCTTGCTGTTGCAGCTCACGATCTTGACCTTGTCGGCAACAACTGACTGACTCGAGTTCTCCATTTTGAAGGTCACATCTTTGATCAAGAAGGTCCAGACTTCGTCGCAGAAACGGTATGTATCGAGATGTCCCTTCACCACCGAATTAGCCAACACTCTTTCCATTGCTCTCAACAGTTTGGTGTATGTACTTTGAACGTCAATCTCGCCTTAACCTTATCTGCCAATGCCTCCGTAATACTTCGGTCAAAGTTTACCAGAATCTTCATCGCAAGTTGAGGCTCGATACGTCGATCCTTGATCAGATCGTCGAGGGTATCTGTGAGAGCCATGCCGATGCTATTTTAGTCTTTTGTCAGTAAATGTAGCAAATTATTTCATATAGCAAAATTGGCACAGTACCTGCTACGGCGGTAAATCTCGTAGAAGAACTGTCCAGGAGCCGCCATCTTGTATCTTGAATTTTTAGATTTGCGGTCGACGAGGAGAAATTATAGTTGTTGACGGGATGTTGTATATATATGGGAGAAGACCGAGTAAGCAGTGTGATGGCGCAGTATGCGGCGCTAACTACGGGAGCCGAATCAGGTTGCTCTTTCGCTTGTGAGCTTGAGTTGCAGAGACCACTTGATAGCTTCAACGACAACAATCACTCATTACCTTTCCGACTTGTTAACCAAGATAATCAAGACAAGATGAGTCTTGCATATGGACTTGGTGGTGCTACCACTACACTGGCTGTGGTTGGAGCTTGTAAGTTTGAGATGGTCGGATTCGGTTGATGAGAGCTAATAGGTGCTGTTAGATATGCTCTTTACTGGCGACGGAGAAGCCTTTAATGTATGGCTTTCGAATTTACGATTTGCATCACAGTACATCTAATACGGGCAACAGGTCGGACAATTTCTCGAAGATGTATCGCCCTTCGCATGGGCAGATATGGGTATTGGCTTGTGCATAGGACTGTCGGTTGTTGGAGCAGCATGGTATACAACAAGCCTTTGCCTCTCTTCCCAGAATGAAGCTCATATGATTATGCAGGGGGATTTTCATAACAGGATCCTCTATTCTCGGTGGTGGTGTTAGAGCACCCCGTATTCGGACCAAGAATCTCATCTCGATTATTTTCTGCGAAGTTGTCGCCATCTACGGCGTCATCATGTCTATCGTCTTTTCTGCCAAACTCGGACCGGTCAGTGCCGAAACTGCCTACTCTAGTTCCAATTACTTTGCTGGATATGCTCTATTCTGGGCCGGACTGACGGTCGGAATGTGTAATTTGGTGTGTGGTGTTTCCGTGGGCATCAACGGTAGCGGTGCTGCGCTGGCAGATGCTGCAGATCCAAGTTTGTAAGTCGAACCGGTATCAATAGCGCCGTCGCGCAATGCTAAGTATCTGTAGGTTCGTGAAAATTCTGGTTATCGAAATCTTCAGTTCTGTGCTTGGGCTTTTCGGTCTCATCGTCGGTCTTTTGGTATCATCGAAAGCACCAGACTTCGAGTAAAGGAAAACGCGCTGCGCTTGTGAACCATTTGGAGGACTTTCAAGACGAGAAGTACGAGATGTGAGATAAGTGATTGCTGTGTATCATATATATCATTCAAGCGGAAGCCGATGGCCGGCGTTCAGGTAGAAATGGATTTCAAGTACTTTGGGATCGGTAGGCGAAGTTGCATTGCTAAAAGTAGTGCTAGAATGTATTCTGAGAACCATTAAAAGAGCAAATAAACACGGATGCACTTAATGATCGGGTTTCGTTCTTGTAACATAGGATCCGAAAGGTGCTATTCCATCAGCCGATTCCCATTTCTGCAATATTTCTTTCTGAATCTCCTGCATCTTTGAGTTCACTCTAACAGCGCGAGTGTTAATCAATTCATGCTCTAGCCTTCGCCCATACTGGTAAAAAGGTTGGACCGACATCCCCCTGTCTTTGAATTTGTCACTGGAATTCTGTTAGTATTTCTATCATTTAACGGCATAACTTTCGACCTTACCGCCAGATGAGTTGTAACGGAATCCCTCTCTTTAGCATTTCCACAATAAGAGCATCATCCTTTGGTGTCATGCCACAATGTGACGACAAGTACATGTGGGGAAAAGCTTGCATTGGCATGTCTTGGTAGTACCCCTGGTTCCTCCACTGCATCTGCATCCCCTCGTACCCGTTGCTCAGATCATACATCTGAAGTTTTGGTGGGAAGAATATCTCTTGCTGTTCTCCGAGCTTATCAAATGGGACTTGGTCGCTGATGGAAAGCAGCTCGAGAGCAGTAGCATTGATATATGGCGCATATATATATGGGTGATGACCAGAAGCTTGGAGGCGACGAGTCAGCAAGTTAGGACCAGGTGTTGGGGTCGTCGAGTGTGGTGGTAAGAAAGTACAACTAAGTGCTTGCTGGAGGGCCTCTGGTACGTCGATATTGACCGTGGAAGACATCATTAATGATTGAGGGGGGCCGGGACATTGAAGTGGCTCGGATAGTTTAAGAGTGAATAGAGGAGTCGCTTCGGCCAGAATATCGACGAAAGATTTGTCATTGTAGGTTCGGTAATGCATGACTTGTGGCATCTATGGGAGTCAGTTATCTAAGATCAATTCAAGCATAGACTCTTTCGTTTGGATAGAGTGAGCCATATGATTTATCTTGTCAACAGGGTCTCAAGACGAACATCACGAAACATACCTGGAAATCGCTCTCACACATCTTGCAATAACCGGACATTCCTTTCCAATAACATTTGCCGATACTTTTCGAAGGTATATTGAGGATTTTCTCGCAAAATGTGACAAAGTTCTCCTCGAAACATGGCCGTAACTGAAATGTCATTCCTGCCTTCCATAGAACCTCATTGCAATATTGCAGGATTTCGATAGATTTATGACCACAGAGATCATATTGATAATAGTCATAGTGACACATCTCGAACGTCACATGGATGTCGTCGTTGCGATCTTCTTCCCAGAAGGCCTGGTGGGTAATTGAGCTTTGATAGAGTTAGGAAGGAGCGGAGAACTAAATGCTTTAAGACCATATTCACCTTTACCCTCACCTTCACCACGTTGAATATCGTCTGAAGATAGCTAGTCTAAAATGAATATGCTTTGGAATTCATAACTCAAGATCATGACCGTTACATATTCTCCAACTCACTTCGAATCCTGCTCATCAGAATAGCTTCAACTTTTGCTCCTTTCGGCAAAGTTTCCTTCCCCGTTGGTAAGCACAATAATGCATTCGCGCTTTTCAAGCTCCCAACTCTCGAGCTTCTTTGCATTCCAGTACTACTTGCATGCAGAAGACCATCACTGGCAATAGTTACGATTGCTCTGTGGTATTCTGCTCTTTGAGGATCCAGGCGGAACTCATGTGCCAGAGTTACTGGTACTTTCGGGAGCCCCGCTGGAGATATACCAGAGGCATGATGGAGAGAGGGAAGAACGAACAGATGAAGTGTAACTATGGCAGATACTGGGTTTCCAGGTAGAGAAAAAATGACTTTGGTGACCCTTTTCCCGGCATCATTCTTTACTGGTACGGTTGCAAAGGTTGTGGGCTTCCCTGGCTTCATTGAAACACGCCCGAAATGGATTGTACCACCAAGTGACCTCTCGATTGTTGGCTTCAAGAGGTCCAACTCGCCCATTGAGACACCGCCAGTGGTAACTATCACATCTACTTTGCGAAGTGCGTCTCGTAAAGTCTGCTCCAGATCTCCTGGTTTGTCCCTTGAAATACCAAGATCCAGTGCTTCGAATCCTAAACCTCGGATAGCTGCCAAAATTGTCGGCCTATTGCAATCGCGGACTTCTCCAATCTTAAGATTACCAGGTCTATTATGCTCGACAATCTCATCTCCTGTTGACAAAATACCAACCACTGGTTTTTTATACACGCTCACTTCTGCTCTTCCAACTGAAGTGAGTAGACCAAGCTCACCCCCATTTGCAGATATTTCCTCCCCCTTACGCATTATTATTGACCCGGCTTGGATATCACTACCAACTTCACGCACATTCTCACCTGGCTTGACACCATCTGCTAGTATTTCCACTTCTTTTTCTTCTTTGCCGTCCTCTGTCATTGTTTTTAACACAGTGTCTTCCACCATGACCACAGAAGTCGCACCAGGAGGGAGGGGAGCACCTGTGGTTATCCGAGCTATTTGGCCTTCTTGTAACGGAGGATGCTCGCCAGCCGTAGCATGGGATACTGAAGCTACTGGAAAGATTCCTTTATTTGACTTCCCTTCTGAAGCGATAACTGCATATCCATCCACGATACTGGCACGATAGGCAGGAACAGCTTCCGTTGCTGTAACATCTTCGGCCAAAACGTGACCTACGATAGCTCCATTCACATCAGCTTTAACAGCATGCGGGGAAGGGGTATGCTCTTCAATCAACCTTAGAGCTTCTTCGACAGCTAGCATGGGATAAGGCGAAGACCGATTTCGTCTTGTTGGCCCAAGAGCCGGGTCGTTGGAAAGAGGATTTTCGTTTGGTGCAGTGTGTCTAACCGGCATTGCGTGTCCATGACTATGATCGTGTCCATGCCCATGCCCATGCCCATGTGAATGACTGTGAGAATGAGAATGGTCGTGACTATGTGTATGTGCCGGCTGAGTAGTACTAGCTGAACTCACGCCTGCTTCCTTCTCCAATTGCTTAACGCCTCTAGCATGAATCGCTCTAGAATTTGCTCCCGCAGCCTGAATACACGCATGAGGGAGGAGCTTCAACACTGATTGAAGATTTTCCTTTGCACCTTTGGGAGATCCTGGTAGAGTAATGATGATGGTTTTATTTCGCACTCCTGCTACAGGTCTGGACATTAAAGCAACTATCTCAAATCAGTTGACCGCTTGATTTTAGATGCTCTATGTACTCACATGGTGTAACAGCCAATGAAGCTGCAAGCATTCCATGAACCAGGCCGGGAGCTTGCTTGTGTAGAAGTGGTGCAATTGCCTAGATGTCATCAACATTGTGATATCGATCACTCGATATCTCATAATCGTACCTCAGGCGTTCTATCAGACACCGCGAAGCCAGTCCCTCCGGTAGTGATAACGAGATTAATCGTACCCTCTTGATCCGTCCATCCCGTTAAGCTTCGCTGAATCTCCAAAACATCATCACTGACAATCTTCGTCTCGACGACCTCCCACTGTCCACCAGCTTCTCCAAAAACACTTTTCAGAACATCACCAGCTGCATCGGTAGACGGATCCTTAGCTGCCGTCGTCGACACTACCAGAACCGCAGCTTTGAGTATTGATTTATCCATTTTCGTCTATACTTGTCACAAATCACTTTTCCCTCTTCTCAGCATCCAGAATCTAAACCCCACCAAGCAAGCGGCCGGACCGATCCGACGAACGTCACAGAAGCGAACGTCGCGTCTCCCTTCCCAGAACTTTTTCAAATATTCATTTCGCGAAAACGCACCTCCGAGCCCAGCGGTTCACAATGGTGCGCATAAAAAATCGGTATCTCCTGGTTAATATCCTCTACCCAGGGATAGACAATGCGTCTGCGATAAGCAAGAGCAAAGTTCCGGATGTGGTGATATTCAATCAGCCGACGGACGATGCTCTTACTCCCCAAGCGTTACTGAAGGGAATCAAGGCGGAAGTAGCGAATTTATTTGGGGATTATGGGGTGGGTACGATTTCGGATAGTATTGCCGGTTTGTGCTCTCTCTTTCTACTTTGTGTTCGGTGGGATTAGCAGACTAATGCGATGAGGATTGTAATTAGTGAAGTATCTGTCAACCGCAACATCAACGTTTATCCTACGAGTTTCGCGGGCGCATTATCGATTACTATGGGCGGCTTTGTCGCTGATGAATTCTGTGCCCGTGAAGAATGGAAAGAAGTGCGTTTTCCGAGTGGTGAGGGTTAGTGGAACGATCAGGAAGGCAGAGCAGGAAGCTATTCGCAGAGCGAGGGAAATGATTTTGAAGGCACGACGAGAGCTTGGGGAGCAAAGCGAGTCCACCCTTGAGAAGATGTTCGGCTCAAACAACAAAGACACAATTACGAATTCTACGAAAGAGGTCACAATGGTAGATAGGAGCGATAGTGAAGAGGACGAGGAATTGAGTGATGGAAATGGATGAGGGGTATCATTGATTTGCTCTAATAACCTTTACGCCCGAATCGAACGGCATCCGAGCCAGCTCCTCAAGATCATCATCTTCTTCTTCTGCGGGTTTGGACGCTTCTTGCTCCGCCTGGAGCTTCGCTTGTTCCTCCCACTGCTTCCTTTCCAACTCATCGTACTCCTCCTTATGGTCGATCCACCTCTCTTGAACATCCTTTATATCCATGGTTGTTGTACCCTCCCTCATGGCAACCTGCCATACGGTATCGTTTGCTCCCTCGGCACCACCAAATGCATAACCTCCAGCACGGTCTATTACCTGGAGCAGGTGCATCATGCTCCTTTTATCTTCTACAGCCAAAGTTTCAAAGCCGACCAGACCGAAATCTTCCACGAGCTCGATAATAGCTTTATTCAAACCCTCGAATTTTGATCCCTTCATTATCGATGATTCTTCCTCGAGGGAAGGTAGGAGATATGAGAGGTCCTGTACTTCGGTGTAGTAATCGAGATTGAAAGGAAGCGGTGCATACGAAGAAAGTTTATCGATTTTCGTCAGTACATTTAGATGTGGTAGATCCATCTGTAGCATCGCCCGCAACGACAGGATGAGATTCGAGATATATAATGAAGGGAGGGTTAGGCAATAGGAATCGGAAAGATGGAGAACTACAAGCTGCACCAAAGTCAGCAAAGACATTCCTGGGATTATTTGAAGTAACAGAAACGCGCACTCTATATCCCAGCTTCTGCAACTTAAAGAAAATATTCCTTAATGATGAATGATGTGTGTAAAGCTCGACCTGTCCTGGACAATCGAATAATACATAGTCCTCCCCAAGTTCACTCAGCCCTTCTTCCAGCCACTCCATGTTCTGTTCTAGTTCTTCGAGCGCATAAAGCACGCCACCATTAGGTCCCAATGAGTCTTCTTCCATAATATCTTCAAGTTTTATTAGATCGCGGACATCGATTGCGCAAGGGTAGCTTGTTTGGTCGTTGGCTGGGTCTAGATTCACCACTGAACATTTCCGTCCGATGGCTGACATGAATTGCTGCATTCCATTGCAATAGGTACTTTTACCTGAGCCAGGACTACCTAGCACAAGTTGTGCGAATGGCATAGTGAGGCAACCTGTTAGGGTTTGAAGCTTGGAAGTTGTGTATTTGCTTGTTGATGTAGTGAGGGAGGGGCAATGTAGGCGGGGTGCTCGGTAGAAGAAGCTTTTTGACTATCGCGATCTAATAGATAGGAGACATTATGTATTAGCTAGACAGAGTATGTAGTAAGTATCGATAGGCTGTGGAGATAGTCGGTAAGGGATTGTATTGTAGAGATCGTAGTTGAAATCACAATTCTTTTGAAATATGAGTAGCTTGTTCGGGATTCTAAAATGTTCGGAGCATTCGAAAGCTTACAGGGGATTCACGGGCGGTGAAAGGCAGAAAACAGACACTAAGCTACATTCGGAAAACGCGATTTCAAGAAAGGTAAATATTTGTGTTGCCGGTTACTGCTCCAAAGTCCCCAAGCAATTGTTTGTTCTGTGATTGTCTTTACCTCAAGTCCTGCTCCAACTCAAATAGCGGTCATGGCACCAGGTATGTCAATTGACTCCTTCCACTCAAAAGTCCAGCAAAATTAACGCGACAACAGCAGTCCAATACGAGCTCGCTCAACCGCCGAACGATGCGGTATCATCCCTTCAATATTCACCGTATTCCTCGTCCAAACTACTGGTCTCGTCATGGGACAAGAACGTCTATCTGTATGATACGAGTGAGGCGGAAGAAGGCGGCAAGCTACTAAATAAATTCGAGCATCGTGCGCCTGTAATGGATGTTTGTTTCGGCGCAGATGAGAACGAGGCTTTCACGGCAGGGTTGGATTGGCAGGTGAAAAGGTGCACAAATTTCTACTAGGCAAGTTATTGCTTGAGGAAAATAGGCTGACAAGAGTTCTGGCTGCAGGATCAACCTCGAGAATGGTGAACAAACAGTTCTTAGCGCACATGGAGCGGCCGTAAAGTCGGTAGTGTACAGCAAAGAACACTGTGAGTCGAGCCACTATTTCCTAGTCATATAGCTAACAAGATCTCCCAATTCAAGCTCTCCTCATATCCGCCTCCTGGGATAGCACTCTCCACTTCCACAACCTCGCCGCTCCCGACCACGAACCAACGACAATTCCCCTCCCCGCAAAACCACATTCCCTCTCCCTCACCCCCACCAAACTCGTGGTCGCCATGTCGTCCCGCCTCCTCTACATCTACAACCTCTCCCCCGCGCTAGCTCTCGCTCAAGCCAACGGACAAACCGAGTTCAAACCCTGGCAACAGCGCGAATCCTCTCTCAAATTCATGACGCGGGCCGTAGCCTGCATGCCGAACGACGACGGTTACGCCAGCAGTAGTATCGAGGGGCGTGTTGCCGTAGAATGGTTCGATCCCTCGACTGAGTCGCAGGCGCGGAAATATGCATTCAAGTGCCACAGACAGCCTGATCCGGCGGGAGATGGCACAGATATAGTATACCCGGTGAATGCGTTAACATTTCATCCCGTTCACGGTACATTTGCGTCAGGAGGTGGCGACGGAGTGGTGGCATTGTGGGATGCGGTAGCGAAGCGCAGGATTCGTCAATACCAGAAATATCCAGCGAGCGTTGCGGCATTGTCGTTTAGTAGCGACGGGAAGTACCTAGCTGTGGGAGTATGTCCTGGCTTCAAGAATGGACAAGAGGATTATAGTGGAGAGGGACAGACAAAGATATATGTGAGGGAATTGGGCGAGAATGAAGCTAAGGGGAAGGGCGCAAAGTAACGAATGATAAATTGAGTATATTTCTGTATAATGGTCTGTCCATTTAGCAAGGCGTTCTTGGTTCCAGAATATGGATCATAGTCTCTGAGTTTGAATTCATTATTTTCTTGAATCATACTTGTATTCAAGCTCTTATCAGTATGTGCAACCAGTTTCATGTATATTTTTTGTTTCAAGTAAATAAAGCCAGTGGAGGTCATGCCGCCGGCCAGGTGCGCCCCAAAATTGCTGTGCAAATAGCCAGCCTCTTGAGCCCGTAGATTAGCAAAATATTGTTATAGCAATATATACACACATGCTCTTTCCCTGGCCTCTTGGCTGCTCCAACCATCTTTGCTCCCAGCAATGTTTCAATTATCCTTCTTTTTCTTCATATTTCTTTTTTTGTGCATGCGCAACAGCAACATAGTAACAAGGTGACTCAATAGTCTGTAGCAAGTTGACTCTTACACTACTAAACTTCCTACTGCTTCTTGAATGGCGGTACGAACGGTAGCGACTTCAGTCTCTTCCTAGCGGAGCCATGCAGCGTTCCAAGACTAGAGCTAACTTTCCTAGTGAGCAAACCCAAGTTATTCTCTTCTCTTGGCATGGGCGCAGACATAGCAAGTGGCCGGGGGAATATTTCAGCGGAGTGATCATTTTTGGATACTTGACTGGCGGGTGCTTTACTGATTCTTTGGTTTGCAAATAGTGCTGCTGTTTGAGTGTGGGCTAGTTGCGAACGAACCGGGGTCGACTTGCTCCTCATTGCTTTGAAGTTCTCAATGCTTCTCTCTGATTCTTCGAAAGCTTGGCAGAAGTAGCTCTCCTCTGGTCGGTAAGAAAGTTGCGAAAAGTGAGAAAGCGCTTCTTCAGATGGCACAGAAAACTGTATGTCCACCAGTGGATCCTCGGCTGTCAAAAGCTTACTATGGATATTCTGCGATATATGAGCAAGAGAACCATGATGTAGGTATGCACCTTGAGTCTCCGGAATCTCAGGGGTAGTCAGCCTTTCCATGCCTATATCTAGCGATTGACTCATGAGCCTTCTCCTGCGCGTTTGCACAGTTAAGGATTTTCTTCGTTGCGCAAGGGCGATAGAAGGGCTGTCGAAGATATCTTCTTCTGTTTCGTTGGCCAAGTGACTCAGCTTGGGGCGTCGAGGCCTCCAGCTGTCTGTTTCATCTTGAACTGGTGGTGGAGGGTCAGCGCTGTCCTGACCTGCGATAAATTGTGATTGTAAAGGAGATTGGGACTGCCACGGGTGATATTCTTGTGAATCAAAATCTTGGGCTAAACGCGCATCCTGCGGAGCTGAGTAGACCAATGGTGCGGGTTGATACACAAACTCTGATCCCGAGGCCAGTGTCTTGCCAGCTACAAGGGCCTCCGAACTCATCGCGACATGCATCCCTTCTTCACCAAGCACTCCCTCATCACTGATGTCTTCCTCTTCCTCTTCCTCTTCCTCTTCCTCTTCCTCTTCCTCTTCCTCTTCAGAGTATTCACTATCTTCACATCCACTTCCGCCACAACTTCCATGGCTTGCGACGGTGTCCTTATCTGATTGTTCATCATCTTCGCTAGTCGACATTTTGAAGCTGTAATCTGAGCAATCTCCATCCAGCTCGGTTCCATCATATTCCACACTGCCGTCATCATGTTCATTTACGTCGCATGGCCTGTTCACAAATACCGATTTCATCTCATCTTGTATGCTAAGCTGGTATGAATCCTCACGTGGCGTATCATGCCACCTGAATGCTCCCGATTCTGTGGACAATGTCCTCGGGTGTAGACCAAGCTCGGTCTTGAAATCCGTAGCAGCATTCTGGATTGACAGGTCTGGAAAAGCGCCGAAGTCACCACACTGAGTTTCTATGTTAACTTCATTTGGTGGTATCTCGGAAATTAGGGTTTCGATCAGTTCCATTTGGCCCTCAGCTACCTGATGAATGATTTCAATTGGGGTTGCATTGCGAACGACTGGCGCAGCCCTCTCTGCAGACTTTACCATGGGAGATACTGGCTGTGTCTTGACTATCTTCCTACTAGGCTTCTTCACAGACCTGGGCTCCCTGGTGTCTTCATATTTATCTCTGTTCTCAACAAGTGTTAAGGTGCCTATGCGAGTAGACAGTACTAACGTACTAGGCCGGACCCGCTTCGGTTTTGGCATTGGCATCGATATTCCAATGGGCTGGGCCTCAGAACCAATAAATCCATCCGAATACGAAGTAGTTGTGCTCCGGCTTAAGAGTCCTCCCGGAGGTCTGTTACATGAACCTAAATTGATAAATTCCGAACGATCGATTGATCCAAAGGGCCTGCGAGCATTACTTGAGGCTCGTGGGAGCCTTTTGGCCCGTTTTGACACCTTTGTAAATCCTGCTATTTCATCGTTCGAGTATTTTTGCGACGTGAGATGTAGCTCACCAAGAGGTAATCGTCTGCGCAGATCTCTCTTTCTATTCCCAGGTGGTTGACAAACGGGACTATCTGCATCTTCAACATGCTCTGAAGCCTGCACTAACTGCTGGGCCCGTTGTATTTCTTTCGAATAAGCTTCCAAGGAACCCGTTGTCGCTTTTTCCCGCTTCGTGAGGCCGATATCCTTTAGTATAATCAAGGCTTCTTCCTGGGTGGCACAATCAAAGTCTCTCTGGGTATCAGGCAAGTCGAGATCATCAAAGTGCCCAAGCTCTGTGCTTTGGTCGATTTGAATTGCGTGGTTTACCGAAGAGTCGACGTGTCGTCTCGCGAGATCTAGAAGCTCAAGCTCAAGATCATCCAGACGTTCTCTATTGTTGCTTCCTTGAAGTCAGCCAAATGCGGTTATGCATCTTCCTGTAACAACAAAACAAAGACTAGATGCATCAAGCCTCTCTATGTAAATGTGATGCTGCGTACTAAAGCACTTACCTGGGAGCATTATCTGCATCTTCATCGCTGCTATCAGATTCTCCTTGCATGAGCCGTGGTGTGCCAAACGAGGTGTCAATTTCCATGAGTTCAGCTAATGGTTGGAAACGCTCCTCCCGCATTTCCGAAGGACACAAAGATTCTTGCATAGACTTTTCCTTGCTGTCACTAGCTGCTTCCGTGTTCTGAGCGATGGGTATGACGCTTTGAACCTTACCTGCTTGTCCGTTTTCATTTGGCGGCAGTAGATTGTATCCTGTATCTTTCTTGCCGCGCTGGCAAAATACCGACTCTGTTAATGGGCCACTCCGCGACGGGAAAGGACTAATGTTGGGAACAGAATTGGTATCGGGCTTCAATGCTTGTCGTCTTTGGAATGCCCTTGCAAATCGGCTAGGAGTCGGTCCACATCGTTTGATCGAGCGTAGAATGTCTTCAGTAGTGCTCATGAAGGGATTAACGCCAGAGTCTGTATCATTTGTAGTAGTACCTCGAAAGGCCAAAGGAGTCAAGCTGCTTGTATCTGCTGGTTGCTCAACTGAAGCAATTTCAGAACCTTCATGTTCTGCACTTGGAATCAAGGTATTTGTTCTGGAATCTTGAGGCCTGTTCCTTTTGAATCTGGCTAGTTGAGGTGTCCACCTGAGGGCGCGCTCCAGCGTCGCGATGCTTGGGGCCGTGATACTCGTAGATTGCTGTGCTTCCACAACGTCATTGTTGGGATCCATGGATATGGATTTAATTCGGTCGGGATGTGGAGGCTAAGGTGAAGCGCTTGAAGTCGAGATAAAGATAATTACAGACAGGACTGTCCACTATATCATGGAGAGTACAGCCATGTCTGTACGCGAGTAATGATTATATTCCACGATAGTTTGGATGTGAGAATATTCGCCAAGCTTGGAGAAGAGATAAACGGTTGGTTCGTAAGTGGAGACTTCCCTCAGGGAAGAACATGAGGGACACGAGATAGGAAGGCAGTCCAGAGACGCGACTTTCTTAGACTGGGTTTTTTGGAGTTACGACTTGAAAGGAGCCAGGAGCAACAAAGTTTGCAGTACTGCTGCTTGAAATAGATACCATTTTATTTTCCAATCCGCGTATATCATTAGAAATAGATCTCATATTAATTCGGTATCGCCTATCAAAAACAGAAACCCCTTGAGAAAAGGTTCCGAGTAGTTTCTCTTCTTAGGTGACGTGGTTTACCCCAGTCTTTTGTCAAAGTATGTACTTTTAGAAGTATTCAACCGGCAAACAGGGTAGGCATCCAGTGGCAGATCCGATATCATGAGGAAACCCCTTAAATACCCCTTTACTCTCATCAAAAACGCCCCATAGATAACAAAAGCAGTAGAGATAAAATGAACAAAACTATACAATACGTGATCAGAAAGACCCTTAAAATGCACCAAACACGTAAGGGATCATTGCGCTGTAATATAGTCAGTAATTGGTCGGTTCGTATTGGATAGATATACATACCCAATAGCCAAAGTAGCACTCAAACCAATCAATGCACGTGTTTTAACCCTTTCCTTCTTCAGCTCAGATTCAACCTTTACCTTCTTCGCGGGCACAGCTTCGACAATGTCCTCTTCGGCTTCATCTTCTTCATCGGCTTCCTCGGTTTCTTCAGCCTTGCGCTTCTTGGACGTAACTTCACCATTCAACGCTTGGCTCTTTACAGCCACCTCAACCATTTCCTTCGCTTTGGCAATCATTGCTTCTGTATCTTCTGGTAGTGGTAGTTCAGGCAGACCCGCTGGCATTTCAACTTGGACATGGGTGTGCGTTGTCTCAACGTCTCCTTTCACCTCGACCTCTGTATCAACGTTGACTTTGATAACTGGCTCTGGAGCCTCTTCCTTCGCATCCTCTTTGACCTCTTTGACCTCTTCTTTGACCTCTTCTGTCACGACAGTTTCCTTTACTTCTTCAGTGATAGGAGTAACACCTTCCAATACGTCCTCAAGATTCTTTGAAGCCACGCTGACAGCAGAATCAGAACTTGATAACTTGGCGCTTGGCTTTCGTGCTCGGGCAATCTTGCGCGGAGATGTATATTTGCTCGGTGATGCCGATCGTCGAGGGCGTCCCCGGACTGGAGTAGGTGGTGGCAGTGTTTCCGTGGGTTGAATGGTTGAGATTGACGTATTGAACGAAACCCCTGGTTCAAGGTCTGGTTGTGAGATTGCAGACAAGTCATCAGCAGGTTCGTACCTGGGCGGGGGTACGATCGACTTGGGAGTGGTGTCCTTAGTCGGGTTCACATCAATGGGAGTATTGTCCAACAGAGCCTTGATCCATGGCAGTATCCTATATTCTTCCGCAAGCTCTAAAGCGTGTTGAGGCGGAATCCATACGTTGCCAGCAGTCTCATCGGTAGATGTTGTTGGGAGACTTTTAATGTATTTACGTTCTTGCTCCTCTTCTGCTACATCTGCGTAAGGAAATGTAGCTTTGAACATGCCAGTCGCACTGATATAGCCATCGAAGCTGCGGCGCATTAAGAAGTATGATGCGGGGGACGGCTTGAAGATGCCGGAGTGGATGCCTTTTGGAAGAGGGGCCCTCAGATGGGCGTAATCAAATGTACCTAGATTCTTGCGCTGGGTCGAATTCGACGTGTTTACTTGACCAGCTTTCACTGCAAGATCTGTCTGGCCCAATCTTCGTCTTGCGACTAAAGTCTCATCTGCGACAATTGTCAGTTTTGGTGACGAATTTCTCCACGCGATTGGCGCATCATCTTACAGGAGGGCACCTCATCGGTCATCAACGGATTGAACTTTGAAGGTAGATGACGAGAATGCATTTTGGAAATGATATCGCGACACTGATGGTTGGAGGTAGTTGGGGATCCAAAGGATGGTCGCGAAATTTGCGGAATCTATATGGTTAATATTCGTACGGCTAGAAGTTGACGCGATTGTTAGGAAAAGAGCAAATGCTGGGGTATCAATGGAGCGCAGGATTGAGAGGAGATACAACTTACGAACTAGGTATTTGGGTTCCTTGGTGAATGGGTAGCTTCTATTCAGTTGTGGGTTGCGCGCGTGTTGTGAGAGGGAAAGGAAGGAAGGAAGGAAGGAAGAAGGGTAAGGGTAAGGGTAATAATCGAATATTTGTGAGGGACTGTACGAGTACGAGTAATGATCTAAAGTATATCACGAGTGCCCTCACAAAGATGGGGAGACGCAGCGATAACTGCGGGACAAGAATATGTGATAAGGTGATAAAGTGATACCGTGATACCGTGATAAATATGCAGCTGTACGAGTATCGATGTGTGAACTCCTGGGATTGTGGTGGAGGTTGCAGGTACGAAGGAAGCACAGTACACAGTACACTCTTGCAAGTGGGTGGCAGGAGAGGAGGAGGAGGGAAGGAGCTGGTTGAGGGTGGAAGTTTCTGCGATCCCTGAAGAAGAAGTTTGGGGGAAGCTTAAAGAACCCGCAAACTGCTTAGAAGACCGGGGTGCGACTATTACTTTTTAATGCTTCTTCCCCGTTGTTCCCAGAGCAGCAATCCGTTTGGACCTTCGCCCTAGTGTGAGTGTGCGTGAGTGTGCGTGGTCGGAATAGCATTTCGCGAACAACACAGGATGAAACCTGGCAAATTGGATGGCTGCATTTTTGTTGAGTTCAAAATCGACCGGAGGCTCTCCTCGCCGCTCATGTTCATGGTACGGTACTTCTCGTCTCGCGACTTGACATGGAGAATGCAAATTCCTCATTCCTATCCAGCTGCAGATGCTCCCACACTCCCTACATTTCTTCGTGTCCAAGCTCAGAAAGTCGGTAGCCGAGTCGGTAGCAGCCAGAAGGCTTCTGCCGCTGTTCGGCGGGGATTGCCCCTTTAAACCGATCATCACATGATCCGTCGTTTCTACGGAAAAATAATCCGCAAGGTTGGGATCGATAGACGATGCACTTGGAGATGGCCGGAACTTAGATAAGCTTTCCAGCGATTCTTGTCGCATCTGTCCTTGTGTGTACACGATGCTTCCAAGACATCTTTGTGCTCTTGTGAGTCACGGGACTGCCGACTTGAGCTGCCTAGACGCGCAGGGATCAACTCTCGAACCCCACTAGGCTGCACCTTGGAACTGCCAACGCTGCTGTATCAAAAGTGCAGCAAGCGTCCACCAACTTAACAGTTTTAAATTCCGTGACCGTATTTTGATTCTTCACCAAACAACAACTTTACCATCACCATCTCTATCTTCTTGAACACGTATCAACTGTGAATATGGCGGACCAAACCAACGAGGAATTGTTGCCAGATGCAACTGAGGGTTTCAAGGTGGGGGAGAAGAAGACCCTGGATGAATACGCAAAGATGGGTATGTTTCACTCCCCTTTCCTGTCAGTTCTTCTCATCGCTGTCAATTCCCGTGCTCTGCTATTGGAATAGCTTCGTTGTAGTAGCCTCGTGCTCCTGGACGAAAAGGCTATTGCATGCAGTGAAGCTCTACCCCTCACTTGAGTGCTCCGCCACCAGCCCGATATGCCAAGATACAAGCATATCTGCGCGGGGGATTCTCTTCGATACTCATCCTGAATCTCCGTATTACCATGCATGCATAAGATGTTATTTTGTACAGTTTACTGAGTTAGGTCGGGGGCCTGGGGAGGTTATCGTGCCTATGAGAGTTTTACTTCACTGCCCAGCAAAGGGGCAAGCTGCTCAATACTTTAACAAGCCTATGAGCATGATTGGACGTGCCTTGGAGGAAACTGATGTTTAGGTCTAAATTTATGTACAAGTGTGCATATAATCTCTACAACACCAGGAAACCTCATAATACCACCCAAGTGGCTGTCTATAAACGCCTGGGACACCCCAAAAAGCATCTTCTTTGAGACTATGATGAAGTTGATATATCTGCTTTGCACGCAATTCGAGAGACGCCACTAACTGAATACCTCATCACAGATGCCGAGGATGAGTCTCTGCAACGTTACAAGGAATCCCTTGGACTCGGTGGTGGTGGAAAGGATTTGAGCGATCCAAATGACCCACGCGACTGTATCATCTTGTCTCTGGAGATGAACTCTGAAGGTCGACCACCAGTCAAGCTCGATGTTGCTGCCCCTGATGCTCTCAAGACCCTCAAAGACCACCCTTTCAAGCTTAAGGAAGGATGCCGCTTCAACTTGACAGCTACCTTCAAGGTTCAGCACAACGTGTTGAGCGGTCTTCAATACGTTCAGGTTGTCAAGCGTAAGGGCCTTCCAGTCGCCAAGATCCAAGAAATGATCGTGAGTGCATGTGTCTAGAATTCTTAGCACAAATCGCTAACTATCAAACAGGGCAGTTATGCACCTAACACCGATAAGAATCCTCAGTACAAGAAGACTTGTATGTTCCATCCTTTAATTGTCCACTTCTGCCAGTGATACTAACAAATTATTATAGTCGAGGACGAGGATGCTCCAAAAGGAATGCTTGCTCGTGGCCACTACACCGCTATTTCCAGCTTTGTCGACGACGACAAGAAGAAGCATTTGGAGTTTGAATGGTCATTCGATATCTCGAAAGACTGGTAAACATCCACTCGTTCTTACCATGCCGCAACAATCGGATGTTCAATGGTAGCCTTTCTTTCGTGTTACCACTTATTCGCTCTCATTGGGGGAAGACCAAAAGTTATGGATGGACGAAGAGTGATGGATTTATGGAATGATGGATGATGAGTCATGAACTTGGATTGGGGCGAGCCAACTGTTTTTTTCAATTATCATAGCTGGTAGGAGGTATAAAATCACTTTCTTTTCCGGCAAGCACACGTATACATAGACATCACAACCCGCTCACTTTCCACATTGACAAGAACCTGTCTTTTTCATTGCTGTGCATATTCTAAGATGGCTAAGGACAATTCGTGTTTGATACATGACCTGCTTCCTGGGTATCTCTTCCAACCTTTATCAAATCAATGGAGCACCGTTGGTTTACAAAAAGTAATCTGGCAGTGTGCTACCATCGGCCGTTTTCTCTTGGCCTGCCTGTTGCAATTCCCCTTTGTGTTGATCATTTTCTGGCGCAGCTGCGAATGTGTTGAAGAATCTCTCTCCTGTATCACTGACTTCCAGAACACTTGCCATGTTTCCACATCGGTAGCAGTAGTTCGGCGCGCTCCAAACGGTACTTAGCCGATCATCGTAAAGCACCTGATATCCTTCTTGACAGAGTTGATGGGCTCGTAGAATGTGCGACATCTTGTTTACTTCGAGGAATTTCTTAACGACTTGTGCCCCGAAGGTGTAACCGGCGCCGCGGGGTGACAGAGAGAACTCATCACGTTCGGGATCGGGGTCAGACCAGACCAAGTCAGCCATAGGTCCTTCGTGGGGAATTTCGCGGAATCGGTCTATGATTTTGATTTGATCAATGGAGTGAACAGAGGGCGAGAGACCTGTGTACGAGCGTTAGAGCGCCAGCCCCCGAAACCAGTAGTACAAGCACCATCTGGCGACCAAACTTACCTCCATGAACGCAGAATATTTGATCATTTATAACAACACTCAAAGTGAGAAAGTCGAACATGTCCGTAAAATAATGCCACACATTCGCATTTCCATATTTCCTCGAGCACTCGGTATAGAACCCGTAGGATTGCGTTACTCCTCTCGATTCATGATTTCCTCGTATCAAATGAACGCGATGTGGGTATCGTAACTTCAGACAAACAAGAAGGGAAATCGTTTCGACGCTGAACATGCCTCTATCCACATAGTCCCCTAAGATGGTTTTGTCAACGCTGCGCCGGGGCAATATGGGTCGGAGTGTAGGAGTTGCGGGTTCATACCCAGAAATAGGTAATTTGTATCCGGACACCATCCTCCAATTTTGAAGATTTCTATCAGATCAAAGAACTGGCCATGTATATCTCCGACTACTGTAACAGGTGCTTGAACATGAACCACGTTACTCTCTTGCATAAGCAGCTCTTTTGTCTTTGCGCATATTGCTTCAATGACGGACTCGGCGAGGAGGTTTTTCTTGTAGAGACTTTCTATACACTCGTCGAGATCGACCGAAGCTAGGATTGATTGTATGAGCATGTATTCTCCATTATTCTCTTCTAGAAATAAAGAACAGACGGATGCAAAGATAAGAAAAGGTAGTGAGCCTTACATGGCAGACCGGGCATGTTGCAATAATATGTTCAAGGAAGTGTTTTGAGAATTATCAACTCCGATATGCGCCACCAAGCTCAGATATTGGAGAATGACAGTTTATACAACATGCGGTTTCTTGCAAAATCGAATTTTCGCGAAGCAACATTGTCGCATTTTAAGAAAGAAGAGAGGATTCCCAAGTCATAGCCAAATCGACAAGAAGATGCCACCATATAGCAAACGAGACCTTTTTCTCTATCCAGCTTCTCTTGTTCCGCTTGTGTGTCGTTGGAGGGGAAGGATGACTGATTATCAATATCTACGGTGCTCCGTACAACAAATGGTGGGCGAGTGGTGGGCGAGTGGGATCTAGAACTGCGTCTGTGGTAAGATTTCCATGATTCGCATGCCGTAGTTAGTGCGGTTCGTTTATTTAGCGTCATCGAATCCTGGTCCAAGCTGCATAGGAACTGTACTTCGTAAAAAAGTGAGAAAGTGATGGCTTGTACTGTACCAAAATGAGATCGAATTGAATTTCCTGAGACCTTGTTGCTGCCCATCTTCTGCCCGTCTTCCTTCGTAAAAGAAGTCGTATCTTTTCAACGTCTCCTCTTCTCCCATCTCCCATCTTCCTTTTCGCCGTTATTGTGTTTTTCACCCGCAATTGCATCCTTCGAACCATCTTGGAATCAATCAATTACCTCTTACCTTTTCTTGCATCTCTCCTCGCTCTCTCCAATCACCATCCTCTTCATCCTTCCTCACAAGCGATGCAAAAGAGATATTCGCAACCACGTAGATCCATCTATCGATCTTGAATTAAGCCAAACCTTCATGCTTCTACCAGTCATTCGTTCATTCGTTCTGAGCACATAGGAAGAAGCTGTCATATCTTTGCTTGCCTTTCTTGTCTTTTATTGATATTGCTTTTGCACGGGAAAGTCAACCTAGCAAGGCATTCCTTTTTGAGCGGGAGGGAAATTGGGGGAGCTGCATTTCAACCCCGAATACGTTGCACAAACTATTTGAACTTCCCACTTCTTCCGACAAGATACAATCGCCAAGGGAAACCATCCCCCTTTCGATCTTCTCTCGAATTCATCGTTGCTGCCAGCTTTCGCAAAACCATTTAGTCGCAGAGTTCAACTCACAGCTTCGCTGAGCATCCACCCAGCTTTCCGATATCCTTGTCCGGGTATCCTTGCACGTGTCGCGTCGGAACAGCTGTGTAAAGTACTGCTTCATTTCTCATCTTGAGAACTCTTTGCTACATTGCGACAGCATCCAGATCGATGATTCGATAGCAAGAGCATCCGTATCTGGAGGGTTATCATGTCAGGAGGTTGGTCTCACAGTGGCCCTCAGGCCGCGTACCATCAGAACTTCAACAACAATTATAGTGCTCCTCCAAACCAAACACGAGGACGTCCTCCAATATGTTTTACTTGCGGCCAAGAAGGGCATTTCGTAAAGGATTGCCCAAAACAGAATCGCAATGCTCCTGTGTAAGTCATAAGCTGTGTGGTTCATCCTCCGCCCAATTTATCTCAAGTTTTTTTTTACGCCAAGACTAATGATAGTACTAAGTAGCCTGTCTGGCCCTCCGGCTCCCCAAATGGCGAGCAGTGCAGGGAACGGGTTCGGTTTTGCTGGTGCACCCCAAAGGAATCAATGGACTAATGGGCCAAATAACGGTGAGAATCATCAACACGTTCCATTGCTGGGTTCTAAAACTACTCTAGTTCCGCCGTTTGCGCAGCCCAGCCAAAATCCCAGATTCAACGGTCAACCCACACCCGCTCCCTATGTAGCCCCTAACCCCTCTTATCAGCAATATCCTACACAAGGTCCACCGCAGCAGCAATCTTATCAACAGCAACCCCAGCAGAATTATACAAATTATTCGCAGAATCAGCAGTACGGTCCACCTGCTTCTGATGGACCTTACTTCAATCAACCTGCGCCCCAGCAACAGTATGGTACTCAAGGGTCTCAAGTTTCTCAAGGCCCTCAAGGCTACCAAGCTCCACACAGTCAATACCCTCCTAATACTCCTCAACAACATGCTCCGCCGGCATTTCAGAATAATAACCACCAATTCACTTCTCCAGTCCCGCCGTACCAGCAGCCACCTTCACACAACAATGGGTACAGCCACAATCAAGGTTACCACGATCGCGCTCCATCAGCGCCATATCAAGGACCACAAACACATGGCCATAATACTCCACAGTGGAGTAGCTCACCACCGGTGAATGGTCCATTCGGACCGCCACCTCATCAGCAGCAGCCACAACA
Organism: Clarireedia homoeocarpa; assembly: GCA_001465935.1. Lineage (NCBI taxonomy): Eukaryota > Fungi > Ascomycota > Leotiomycetes > Helotiales > Rutstroemiaceae > Clarireedia > Clarireedia homoeocarpa. Next base: position 131,371 of record LNKV01000026.1, read on the forward strand.
ACAACAACAGCCATATCAGCAACATCAACAAGGAATACACCAACCTAACCCTGGCTTCCGGCGTGACTCTTCGAGATCTCAGTCGCAGCAGCCGCAGCAGCGCAGAGATTCTCACCAATCCCAGTCCCGAGCAAATGTAGATTTTGGGCCTGGAAAAAATACAAACAGCTCACTCCACACCCCTCAAACCACAGCTAGCACCCCTACCGTTGCACAGACTACTGTGCACTCTAATCAGTCCCATCCTCTTGAGATTTCGACTCCATCGAGTGCTGATAGTACACCATATGCTTCGCCTGCTTCTAAGAGAAATAATATTTCACAGTGGGACGGCCAGCCACCGACGCCCAGAAAAAATAGCGATCGGTCACAGGAGGAAAAACAATTTAATTGGGATTTCAAGAAGATCTTTTGCGAAGAGAAAGCTCATGAAACTGTCGCACTGGCACATCCACTGGCGAACAAATTTGATATGACCCCAGTGCCTCTTCTCGACAAGAAATCAACATCCTCAGTGTCGCGTTATGCAAGGAAGGAGAATCTTAAAGAATACACGAAGAGTGTAAGAAATACACCTCAATGGCCATATCTTCAGGAAGATCCTGCTTTCCATGACTCTAATCTTGATGGACCTCTGATACCTCTTAACGCCGTTCGTTCATGGATGGAATCTCGGCATGGAATTGCATATGTGCGCATCGAAACCAGAAAGGCATCCTCAACTATTTCACGGAAGCGAAAAGCCAGTGAACAGGATGAACAGGACGACATCGATCAACAGCTACAATCTGAGGTTTCAAGCTTGCAGAACAAGCGACAGAAGATTGAAGATAGCCCAAACATACTTAATGATGGCCTACAACAGGACTTGGGAGTTGGTAGCGGGGACAAGACGCCACCTCCTGCAACTGAATCCAACGCAGGTGGCGATATTTGGGCTCCCCAGCCGGGTGAGGGTGCGGACCCAACAGAGGCATTACTTGCATCTCTTGGTGTTTCTGGTGCTCCTAAACCAGTTGAACCCGGCCCGCCTGTAATTATCCCCACCGAGGATCTCCAACAGCCCCCTAATAATACTTCACAACCTAACTATAATCCGCCACTTGATTATAATCCGCAACCCAATTATAACCCTCAACCTAACTACAACCCGCAACCCAACTACAATCCACAACCCAACTATAACCCGCAGCCCAATTATAACCCGCAATCAAACTATAACCCGCAACCAAACTATAATCCGCAAGCTAGCTATAACCCGCCGCCTTCAAGTCAACCGTTCCAGCACAGTGCAGGCTATACCAATAATGCCGGACCGTATGGTCGTGGCCCTCCAGCTCAGATGTATAACGCCCATATGCCACCACCTCCACCGCCTATACAACCAGAGCCAATTCATGATCCATGGCCGGTTCACAACATCTCTACAACACCTCCACCACCTGAAGCGGCGCTTGACGACGATAAGGCAAATGGCAAGGAGGGAGATGAAGAGAATCCTCGGGAGGAATCTCCATTGAGCCCTACCTCGATGGAAATTCTTGGTAAATTGACGAAATCTCCTGTCAAGCCGGCAGCTCCTCGTAAAATCATTCGGGTCATTAGTGGTAAGAAAAGTAAGGAACTTCATCGTCAAGCGGATGATAGTACACCAAAGTCGAAAAGATCGCAACCGGTTGTAGATGAAGCCTACAGGTATGTGGCAATTTGACAACTCTGCCCTCATCCTTTCTAACTTATGGTGTTATAGTCGCCGCTGGTAGCTTCACCTTATGGTTGCCATGGTTTGATGCTAGTATAATTGGACAGGTAAAACGCACATAGTTTGCAGATGAGTCTTCTTGGATCTAGCAAACCTTCAAGTTGTTGGTTGTCTATTAGGGCTCTTTTATTTCTATTCATTGTAAAATTAAAAAGTACTTTGCATCTTGCGGCGTTATTCGGCTTCTTTCGGATGGTGTTATCGGCTTGTTTTTTCTCTCTCGTTGATTTTTGTACAACCCATCATCCCATTCTTCGTGCTTTCAGCTGCCAACGAAAGAAGCGCATTTCTAGATTGAGGGCTAATCGGTTGTCGTGCGGTTTCGAATATCGATTCGTTTGACTATATGAATAGGACATGCGTGTCATTTAGTCTGACAGTACTTGTTGTGGTCGGAACTTTCTGAAGATGTGGTCAGGCAGGAAATATCAGATAGTAATGCCAAGCTACAGCTAGGGCTAATAGTAATGCCGGGGGGCTCTTTTCGACCATGGGGGTTTTCAAATAATTGCTTTCGTGGGCTTTCTCGAGTTGATGGTAACTTTTGAACATTTCAGAGAAAATGTGTACAACGTCGGATTATTATTATGCCTTCTAGTTTCCAGGCCACCAAAATTTATCTTTGTGTCTGTTGTAGAAATAAGCGCAGCTAGCCGCCTGCCACATTTAGAATTTATTTCACTAGTCTATCATGCTCTTCGTCATCATCACTGCTTTCTTCATCTGCTTCGTCCTCTGATTCTTCTTCTCCCGATTCCTCTTCCTCTGATTCTTCTGATTCCTCTTCGTCGTCGCTGTCTTCCTCTTCTTCCTCTTCTTCCTCTTCCTCCTCGTCCTCGGCCAACCAATCGTCGAGCGTCTTTTCCTTTCCGCTGACAGCTCCGAACCCATTAGTCTTCGATGGCGAGCTACTCTTGAACTCCTTGACCGCGCTATCAAGTATCTGCCCAGCAGTCAAGGTTCTCTTCTCCTCGTACTCATTCCTTGCAGAATCAGATTCCCTCAAGGAAGGATCTGGTTCTTTGCCGGCTTCGACCCATGGAGGTAGCGCCTCGTAGCCCTTTAAACCATACATGCCACCTTCGTCGCCGACGACAAGACTGGCGGATCCGAGAGTAAAGTTAGTGCGACTCTCCGAGGGGCTCGGCGTATGTGGGATGGGCTTGGGGGCAAGGAGCATTAGCGAGGCTAATTGTGTAGAGGAGGGGATGGCGAGAAGGGATTTGTAGAGCCGAGTTCGATCGCGGAGATCATAGGATGTGTCGTAACGGGCGAGAAGTAAGATATAGTTCCAAAGCGTTACGATTGGGTGTTCGGGCTCGGCTTCAGGAGGCGGGGGAAATGAGGTTTGTGGGGGTGAGTCCATTGCGCGAAATCCTTCGTTTTCTTCTTCCATACCGGTAGCGTAATCGTGCGAGGGAGGTGGAGACGCTGGCTTGATGGTTTCGGGTTCTGGCGCGGTGCGGTTGAGGTGGTGCAGATAGACCTTAGCGGCCAGAAGAACAATTTGTAACTTAGCAGGTTCGGCCTCGTCTGCGAATCCTTTAGCAAGAATACGAAGCACATCTGCTGCAATATTGTTATCGCCATCAAGACCTGCGAACTCGCCAACAAGCCAAATGATTGTAGCTCGTGCCCGCGGGTTTGTAGCCGTGTCGAGATTCTTCGCTAATCGAATGACGGTGTGAGAGTGAGATGCTGGGTCTTGTTGTATTAGGTGTCGAATGACTGTGAGTGATTCAGCAACTAGATTGCCATCAAGACTGGTGATTTGCTTCAGCAGTAGCCGTAAACATCGGGCGGATGTCCTCGAGTCACTCTGTGCACATCTTCCTATTGCCCTAACCGCTTCCCGTACCAACTCTCGATCCGAACCACGGGAGAAATGCTCTAGCTCAGTGAGAACCAAGCTCTTTGTATACTCGTCACAGTGCGAGAATATCAATGTAAGGAGCTCTAATTTCAGTTCCCATACTTGCGGAGGATCCGTGGCCCGTACGAGGAAGTGCGAAGCATATTTGACGAATGCTTCAGGCCGAGTCAAACATACGGAGACAATATTATAAAGAGCAATATGCTGGATGTCGTGTGGACTCCGGAGAAGTGCGATCAAAGGTCCAATGGTGTAGTTAACATATTCCGGAGTCCCAAGGGCAACGTAGCAGCGAGCTACAGCTACTACGACACCGGAGTTACGCGATTGTAGAAGCGGCTTGATGCTTTTGAGAAGAAGCTCAAGATCAGGATCGAGGATCTGGATAACTTCGCCGGTTTCTTCGCCCTCCTGCTGTGCTTCCTCGGGATCTGAATCGTAGAAATTCTGGGCTCCGTTGCCTTTACTACCGAGGGGCTTGCGAACCCGGCGGATGCGTCTTGGGAAACACTTCCGTGAATAAATTGTCATAAGGCGCAGGGTGGCCATTTGACTCCATTCGTCCATGTCGACTAATTTCTTGACCAGACCTCTGTAGTGCTTGTGGATTAGGTCGAGGCGCTCTGGACATATTTCCATGAATGCTGTGACCGCTGCTCCTGCCACATAATACTGCCGATCGCCGAGTAGAGTTGATAGGTATCCTAGTAGTTGGGGGAGCGAAGTTGGATCTAGTCTGTAGCATTTCGGGATGGCTAGAGCTGCTGCTTTTCTAACGTATGGACTCATGTCGGTAACACCTTTCTTAATGGCTAGGGAGACGATTTGACTGATGACTGGCACACGGATCCCAGACATAGTTTTAAGCGCGAGCGCTCGCACTTGTGGGTTGCCATCTGAAAGGGACTTCTGGATCGTGTTTATGGAGAGAAGGGCAAGGTCGGGTTCTTGTTCGGCGTGGTTGAGGAGATATATGTAAACAAGCTTCTTGATTTCGATATTCGGAGATGCGACATTCTTGACAACGGAGGAGAAGAATAGTAGACATGGTTGGGACCGGTACATCATCTGCAGGCTCTATTAGACTTGATCGTTTCCTAAACTCTGGGCACGGCGGGCGATGTGAACTAGGAAGATGCGCAAATGTGTTTCTCAAACATACAGCGATGACCTTCCTCAACCCTTCCAGCACCTCTCTTTCCTTCCCGCTATCCAACAGCTTCTTGATCTGCTGCGGCGGTGCGGGTTTCAAGCTCCCCGCACTCCTGGAGTTCCTCGCCGATTGCGCGGCATCGAGGGTGAGCTCCCGAGCTATTATTTGCGTCAGTTGGAAATCGTTGTGCCACATCATGTTTCTGTGGAATGAAAGGAAAGGTTTCGTAAACAAGGGGTCCGGAAGGGGAGGGTTTTCGTACCACTCTCCAGCAAGCTGGATATTCTGGCTATGGATTCCATTACATGAGCGAGATGTGAGATTGCAGAGGAGCATACTCAATAGGGAACTCGTAGTGGGGTGGATGGGATGTAAGCGATTCCGCATTTGAATCGCGTCATTTCAGCGCGAGGACGACATAATTAATTACCTGTTACCTAGCTACGCAAACTGTTTCCAAAGGACTTCATGGTGGTTTGAAGTGATGTTCAAATATATATCTTCTAGTTACAGTTCTAAGTATGAATTTACTATTCCCCATTAACCCTCAGCACTAATTACAGTTTTACCTCAATACTCGGATCTTTACATCGTGAAAAGCAAGACGGGGACATTAGCTTTTTGAGGTCGAAGACAAAATCGAACATAGAGAATGTCTCCATCACCTATCGCTCTTCCTCCAGCTCTTCCTGCGGAATTACTAACCTGGATCTTAAACCATACGACTTATCCTACCACCGTCTTAATCTGCAAACCCCGCGCTACGTTCCTCGAGTCTCTTCTATCATCCATAAATGCATCCGCTGGACCACCAACCCCTTCCTCACCCAGATCTAACGACGATATTCCTTCATCTCCACCCAATCCTACCACGGACAATACTACCGACGCACCACAACCAACACATCCTTTCCTCCTCAAAACTCTCCACCAAATCTCTATTTCGCGGCATATCTCCCTAGTCTATATACCTACCATCTCTCATCTCCGCGCCTATGTTTCTGTCCTTCCTCATCCTTCCAAGGTCCCCTCGCCGCCCGACATAGCATGGCAGAAAAAGAGTAACAGGAAAGCAAGATTGATTGTATATGGAGTGGTGGAACTACACAGAGATACCAGTGAATGGAGCGCGCAGGGTCTGGGGAGGAGCCTAGCGGGGTTGGTGGAAGCAGGAAGTAGAGATGGGAGAGGGGTTGTGTGTTTAGAGGATGGAATGCGGGAGCAGAATGATGTAGATCCTGAGGGGGAGGAGGGGGAGGGGAGACGAAGAGCTTCGACCGGGTGGGAGGAAAGGGTCCCCATGCTTAACGGAAGTGTAAGGCGAGGCGGGCTAGGTGATGAGGATAGTGGATGGAGCGGACGGACTGTGGAGGTAGGGAGGATATTTGCAAAATGGTTTAAGTTTGGAAAGGCTGAGTGGTAGGTGATTGGAAATGGGTTGCACATATGCGAGAGATCTTTTTGCAAAAAAAAAAAAAAAAAAATGTCATCATGATATAGTTGCAAAAGGTATACCTAAACGCCAGTTGCCTACCCATTCCTCATAACCAAATTCATAAGCGTTGCGTATCCAACATAGCAGCAGACCAGAACCCCTTCCCACAACACCAATCAGATAGATTGCTCCATTTCAGTGATGTATAGCTTGATGTGCGAGTCCATCTTGAGGAATTCATCGTGCGCACTGTGTATTTCGTTTTCGATGTTCTCCTTAAGGTCCGCCATCTGCGACTAGTTAGTAAAGTGCCCGGGACATTTTAGATGGCATAAAGTGGCTTACCTTCTTCTCTGTCTGCTCTATCCGTACACGCCGTCTCTCCATCTCTCTACTCTTTTCACTCCGCTCCTCTGTAAGTTTTCTATGAATCGCACGGAGTTCTTCCATCCTCTCCTTCGCTGCCAATGCCTTTTCTCTACTACCATCCCTAAGCTTTTCTGTGCGCTCCAGCCATTTGGACAGCTGCCGCTGCAGCAATCCTTCGGTCCGCTCGACTTCTCGGACATTGTTGCCTCGTTCTCCAAGTGCGTCTCGTTGTCTGGCAATTCGTACATTTTCTTCCTCTTCCTTAGCAAGCTCAACCGAAATCTCATCTAAGAGTTTGATGCAAGAGACAACATCCGTTGACACAACTGTGAATGTATCCGTGGAGGTTTGCAGAGCACGAGCTCGCCGGTCAAGCGCATCGATTTGCGCCTTATCTGCATTAAGAGCATTGCTCAATTCTGTCAAGGATGCTTGTAAAGCTGCCGGTGATTGGAGTACGTATGGCTGCAACTTCGAACTTTCTTGTCTCAGTTCAATAGTTGCAGCAGTCTTCTCCTCCAACATTGCCGTCATTTCCTTCTTCTTCTTTGTGAGACCTTCAAATTTTCTAGCCATTTTATCTTGACTCTGACGGAGTTCCAGAAGCCTTCGTTTCAACTCCTCGTTCCTTTTGACTTTCTCCGCGATATGTGCTTCCATTGCTTTGCGGTTCCGCTTCATCTCCTCCAAGCGACCCTCCATTTCTTGGTTTTCCATGTACAGTGTCTCGATTCTGACCTTCGTGGTTTCGGCTTTGTTGAAGTGTTCATCAATCACTTGCGTCTGACTTTCTCTGAATCGTACGAAGTTGATGATATAGGAGAAAATCTTAACAAGACGGTCGTGCGTTGGCTTGTATAAATCCTGGAAAGAGAAATCGGTGATACCGCATTCGTAAAGTAGTTTGCGCAAGCTGACGTAAAAGCCCATCAAGTTCCGAGTCTCGCCAGGTATAATATCTGGATAGTCCTGGCAGATCTGCTCTGATGCAGCATGCATAGCAGGGTCGACTGTTTCCCGAGTAGTGTTCATGAGCAATTCTGCAAACCATTCGAAGATCATCTGAATCTGTAATGGATTAGGCTTCAGCAGATCCGCAGCCGTGAACGGGACACCGATGTCGCTGATACATCCTGCAATCTCCTTGTCGGGCTGATTTGTTAGTGAATGTTCATTGAATGTGAGATAGATATCTCATACCAAGCGCATAAATGCATCGCTTTCTTCCTCCTTCTTCCTGCCTCTATTTTGTTGCTGGGAGCTAGGAGCCAGACTCATTCGAGAATTGTAAGCCATTCTGCAAATTGATGTTCGCACCGATCGCTGGCAAGATCCCTTGGAGCGAACAAAATACAATAGCGCTGTTGAGTATTTGAGTTGAGCAATATCTTAGATATTATGGTACTAGTGTTGTATTTTTTTGATGTGCCCGCGAGTGAAAGTAAACAAACGCAAGGGGCAACGACGGGATTCGATAAGATTAGATCCTGATCACGTGAATGACTGAAGCTGTTTCTCGAGACCGATGAGGAGTACACAAGGTTTAGAGTATTTTTGAAGGAATTAATTACAAAAAGAAGATATGCCTTATAGTCCAACTGTTCCTGTACTAACTATCACATACGAAATGGAATCTTGAGGGTACAGAAAGAGAGAATAGGAAGCTCTGTACTGGTAAACATGAATATCCCCGTGCCATATGCTATTCATCTGATAGGAGCAGTCGATCTGCCACTGCTATTTCCTGCTTCGAACTCTTCGGCTCCCTCGCACAGTCTCCTTCTACACAATGATGACTCTATGAGTACGTCCTTCAAGTCATACCGGTACAACGGAGCTAGAAGATCGTGTCGGTAGTCCAAACCACGGGGGATATACGAAGAGTCGAACTGGATCTCTACTCCGCACCAGACTGATCTCCCGCATGTTGTTTCCCAGCCTGTTCTACACTGTCCCCTTGTCATGCATTACCACTATCCTAATGCGGAAAGTTCGTTGAAGCTTACAACAACGACTCCACGGCCGAGAAGCAGATTACTAGACCAAGTAGATATACGATGCCGAGCCCTTTATGGTAAGTTTGACAATCGATAACTCGGTCGCCCGCTCTACAAAACCGCATGCTTAGTAGACATAATTGGTCATCGGGCAGCGTCGGCATTACTGGTATACGCATACTTGTAATACTCGTACGCATTTTACCACGCCACTCTCATCCCCGCAGTTCAAAGTATCAAAGGATTGCCATTGGATCGACCTGTGACACATGTCTGTGGCTACCGCAAGCATATTTCTCGGTGTGACCACCAGCTTGGCACTCGTACCTGAAAAGGCACTGCTTTCATCTATCATGCAATGAATAGTATCTCATATCTCACACATTTGATTCTCTTACGAGTAATCTGAGTAGGAGAAACTCGGAGATCTGTTCTCTTTGGAATTCTCGCTGGGACGTGGAATCAACAGCTGACACTACTAATTGACGGTTCTTACATTTTGATACTTCCAAGCGGACGTCATGTATAACCGTTTCCCCTGCTCGGAGGTTCACTCTCTAATAACTTAGCGGGGTCAATATGAGTTTAGTAATATGAGGTCACCCTTGCCCATGGACGTGGGGGCTTGGAGATGCACTGAAACCAACAAAGAACTAGATCTAAGTCTCACGGTCCCAATTGCAAATGGCTCATTGGCATTCACTCTCTCAGGTACTTTTTCTTAAACAATGACCCGCATATGCCGCTCTCATTTATGTAAGCTAGTCTCCATACGGCTGTTCTGATTCCAAGACGGGGTCCACCAGTGGTCTGTAAGCTCCATTGACCACTTCAAATTCTCTCAAGCGGGCACTATATTAGTCCAGTTCATCAGTATCCAGACCATAATCTTCACTTCACTTCACTAGTTCTATCCTCAGCACCTTCATCTACATCCAATTTCTATATCTCTCGAGCTCAATTTTCCCGAAATGACTATTCACGGTGCTTCTGGCGCCATGGAGAGCAGCTATCGGGAAGTGTCCCCTCATGCGACAAAACTTACGGGAACCAAGTCCGAGCCCCCAATTCACTATGATACTGTTGACATCCGCCGCGGTGATGGAGATTTCAACCTGAAGTCTGAAATCCTAACATCCCTCAAGCCCAAGCAGGGCCTGAAGAGTCTTCCTACCCTGCTACTCTATAACGAGCGGGGATTGCAAATATATGAAGAAGTAAGTCTCGGGTTGTTGTTACGTCATTCCAGGCTGATTCATAGTCAGATCACACATTTATCTGAGTACTACCTCGTGAACGCTGAGATTGATGTTCTTGAACGTTGTGCAGACAGTATCGCTGAGAACATACCTCCGGATTCTATAGTCGTTGAGTTAGGTAGCGGGTTTGTGATTGAAAATATGGGTACTGTGGCCTAGGAACTAACAATAAACAGTAACTTGCGTAAGGTGAGTATTCTCCTACGAGCTTTGGATGTAGCAGGCAAGAACATCGACTACTATGCACTTGATGTGTCGTTGAATGAGCTGGAGCGGACTCTGCAACAAGCGCCAAAATTCAAGTATGTGAAGTGTCATGGTCTTCATGGGACTTACGACGATGGTCTCGAGTGGCTGAAGAAGCCAGAGAATTCCTCGCGACCGAAGTGTGTCCTGTCTTTAGGCTCAAGTATCGGTTCGTATTCATCTCGTTCACTGTATGGTCAATATTTAACTCTCTTAGGCAACTTCAGAAAGCACGAGGCTTCCTCGTTCTTGAAAAGTTTTGGAGATATCTTAGGCCCTTCAGATATGTTCCTTGTCGGCCTAGATGCAACTAGTAATCCGGGAAAGATCTAGTAAGTGCAAAGCCACTAATTTATGCAATAGCGATGTACCGTAGCTAACAGCATCTAGCCATGCTTACAATGGTGCGTCGACCTTCTTTTATTGCTCCCGAGGTGATACTGACATGTCTATAATAGATCAGAAGGGCGTAACACACAAGTATGCAGATTATTTTACTTCTTTGGTTCCAAGTGAATGACCGCTGGTCTAATTACTGAATAGATTTATTCTTAATGGTTTAGTTCATGCCAACGAAGTTCTTGGAGAAAATGTTTTCGATCCCCAGGACTGGAATGTAGTTGGGGAGTACGTCCATGATGAACAAGGGGGTCGACATCAGGCATTCTATACGCCAAATCGGGACGTTACATTGCAGGATGTTCACATCAAGGCTGGAGAACGTGTCCAGGTGGAAGTGAGCTTGAAGTATTCACCTGATGAAACCAAACAATTGTGGAATGATGCTGGTATGTTGGAGGTAAAACATTGGTCATCCTCAACCGACGAATACAGTAAGTTCAGTTCCTTTGTGGAAAGTCTCCTTCGTCCATTCCCCTTCGTTTCAATCCCACGCATCATTGTTGGGCACCACATTCTACTAGGAATGTTTTCTATTCTAGGACAGACTTAGAAGAACAATATTCTAGGTATAAAGAGATATACAAAAATGTTCGGATATCCTGCTGAAAGGAGCAATCCTCTACTCCACTGGTAGTCACAGAGAGTAAGATGATTCTTTTAAGTGCCAAATACTCGCGGCCTCACCCAAAATCGGGTGGGGAAGCACTGGCAGTCATGGGGATGTTCCTCCGGGTGTCCAACACTGATAGCCCCCACTACTGATTTTCTTATTCTATAATTTGCATGTGAATCTAATTGCATGATATTTAAGTAACGTCTCCCATACTGTTGCATTAAGTTTTCATTATATGTTATTTATATTTGGTTGATATCCACGTCTACTTAAAGCGCTGACGATCGGAATTTCAAGACCTTCATCTACTGAAAAAGAACGGAATGCTTTTCGACTCGGATCCAGCCATCTACGCGGCAACGACTGTACCTACTTTTGAGGAATGGAAAGGCCTTTGGTCGGTATGGGACATCGTCACACGTGGGATGATCCCGAATGAGGAATTAAGGGAGAAGCCAATCAAACTTCGAAATGCTTGCATTTTTTACCTTGGACATATCCCAACGTTTCTGGATATACAGTTAAACAAAGCTAGTGGAGAACCACTATGCGAACCTTCCTACTATCCTCGGATATTCGAGAGAGGAATTGATCCAGATGTTGACAACCCCGAACTATGCCATGCTCATTCTGAGATCCCGGACGAGTGGCCACCACTAGAGGAAATCTTGTCTTACCAGCAGAATGTAAGAGCAAAGGTCAAGAATCTTTATACAAGAAATGATATCCCACGAAATCTTGGCAGAGCTCTGTGGATAGGATTTGAACACGAAGCACAACATCTGGAGACTCTTCTTTACATGTTACTACAAAGCGATAAAACAATCCCCCCAACCCCGAGGCCGGATTTTGAAACAATTGCGAAGAAAGCAAAAGCTGGGCGCGTGTCTAATGATTGGTTTAAAATTCCTTCACAGACTATCATCATCGGGCTCCAAGATCCGGACGATAACTCGGGACCTGACAGGCACTTCGGATGGTAAGATCCACAAACCCCCCAGTCGGTTTCAATTGAATCTTACAAGCAATATAGGGATAATGAAAAACCACCTATTCATGTCACTGTTCAGGGCTTTGAGGCCAAAGGAAGACCAATAACAAATGAAGAAGTAAATCTCCGAACAATCGACTCTTACAACTTGCTAACGGGATCACAGTATGCTCAATACCTAGAACAGACACATAAGACAGATATTCCAGCATCATGGTCCCAGGCAAGTGATGACGAACTGTCCAATATTGATCATGCAAATGGTCACACGAATGGGCACGCTAATGGTAATGCAATTGGAGCAAATCCCCCTCCCCTTACCAAGGAATATCTAAATGGCAAGTCTGTTCGCACCGTATATGGCTTAATACCGCTTGAGTATGCTCTGGATTGGCCCGTTTTCGCTTCGTATGATGAGCTCGCAGGTTGTGCAAAGTGGATGGGTGGACGAATCCCTACAGTCGAGGAAGTCCGGAGCATTTACAGCCATGCAGATGGTCTCAACCGCAAGCAAGCCGAGAGACATCTTGGCAAGACAGTCCCAGCCGTGAACGGGTAAGTATTTTAATCGCACAAATTCTTGGGATCTCTGCTTATCATATTAGTCATCTTGTCAATGAGGGTGTGCAAGAGAGCCCGCCATCGCAAGTCACTAGAACTGGTGAAAGCTCAAATGAGCTTTTCACCAACCTGGACGGTGCCAACGTAGGTTTCAAAAATTGGCATCCAGTTGCCGTCACAAGCAACGGACACAAACTCGGAGGACAAGCTGAGATGGGTGGAGTGTGGGAATGGACTTCTTCGCCATTCAGCCAACATGAAGGCTTTGAACCCATGTCACTATACCCTGCGTATTCTGGTACGTCCTTCACTAAACTTTCAATCGACAAATGACGAACTTACATTTCCAGCGGATTTCTTCGACGGAAAACATAATATTATTCTCGGAGGCTCGTGGGCGACCCATCCTCGCATTGCAGGAAGGAAGACCTTGTAAGTCAACCATAATTACCCCTCTTTCTTCGTAACAAGTACTGGACTAAGTAGCTCAGTGTCAATTGGTATCAACGCAACTATCCATACACATGGGCTGGTGCACGCCTAGTTCGTGATTTGTAGGGTGGCCGCATACTAGGTACCTTGATTCTAGCGGGAGAAATCCCTTCGACTATTCAACAAGTGAAGGTAGCACATGAATGATTACATTTACGAATCAACTTCGTCGAAAGGAAAGCATGAATCAATTTCAAGGGAAGAAAATGTAACGTTCTGAATTGAATTTTGAATCATCGAGGCCTGAGTGCAAACGGATAGGTTCAGAGTCTCAGCCGGCCGCCCCCCCTTTTCATCTGAATTTGTGTGGCGAGGTTGGGCGAGATTCCCATGGGCATTTGATGGTTGAATGGATAATACAAATATAAGTAGTAGGTATAGTGAGATGTTTTATGTACCTGCAATGCATTTTTTTTTCCAGTCCTGTCATGCATCTATTCCCATCCTAAGAAAGATGGAGGTGTACTTAGCCGTGTAGTTAGTCAATGTTAAACAGAGCAGTGACACCTCACTCGTTCCTCAATCGCTCCTTCTTTTTCTTACTCACAAACGAGCCAGACGAGCCAGAAACAACTTTGATAGTTGCTCCACTTACTTTGTTGGTGGCGTATAGTTTCCACCCTCTAATCCGACCACCTTGAGTTGGATATGCTTTCATGTCATTTCTTTTTCCTCGGAGCTTCATTGATATCTCTTCGGGGTCAGTGTCCGGAGGTGCCTGGGATATTGATCATATTCTTGCGAAAGGAGGTGATATTCACACACTTTTCACACTTTTCACACTTTTCACCCCTTTCACAATCACTGCCTCCCTATGTCTCATGAGGCATACCTCCCTGGCGCCTGGACACGGAGTTTTATTCGCTCAGTGTACTCATGCTCATGCTGGAGTGAATAGACGAAAGCCATCTCAAAATCAAATCAAATATTCATTCGGAGCATGCCATAGATTCGTTACCAATAACCCGAAACCAGAGCCAAATCAAATCCCATCATCATCTCTTTCAATTGCCCAAGGGAATGTGCCGCCGCTAGCCCACATTCACTTCCAGACAAGTCAGCTATCAACTTCGAGACAGTTGCAGTTCCTAATCTTGTACTATCCAACTCCAAAACTTATTTCCCATCTATCTCAACTTCTTTTTCGCAATCATACAACTCAATCACTTCTATGCATTCTTGCGAGTTCAGCGATATCTGCACTCGTTTACTAGGATATTGCCGTTGCTGTGCTATCACTTGGATTGCGTCAAGTAAGTCTCTTTTTCGGGGTTTTTTTTTTGTTTGAGTGTTGTCCTCGGGGCACTTTCGAGGTTCATCGATCTGGACGAGGCATTCTTGAAACGGATCATGAAAACCTCAAACCGATTCAACCTCCACGCTGTTAATCGAGTTCGATCTATCTCGACCCTCGCCATTCAAGCAATTCTTATACGAAACGGGGTGCTAATCTTCGTGGCTGCTAGATTAACTCTGTCGTCGACGTCAGATTGACACACCTTTCAATCCCCATTAAAGATGAATTGGGCAATCATAGCTAGAGAGGACCGCCTGTATAAGGGCAAGTCTTTGTTCAGATGGGATGAATCACCGGGCCTTGGTATGGAACCCCTCTTCTTTGCAATTCTACAGTGTTTCAAGGTGATGCTAACTACTCGGAAGAGCACCATTGTGGAGTCTGCTGTAGACCACTTCATAGTAAGTCGGATCATATTTTGTTCTGGTTTACAGACTTACACATCCACCGCAGATGCGCGCTCCAAGTCATCTTGCATCGGTAAACATGTTGAGCCATGCTTTCGCTTTCATCAACAACTCCATTTCCTTGGTAGGTGGCGATTTCACTTCCTATCCTTCTCCACGTTTGAAATCGTCAGTGGAAACTTGTTTTATTCAAGTGGCGGGATCATATTGTCTTCACCACAGTGCTCAATAGGTACTTTCCTTTCACATGTCATCTTTTTTAAAGAGCGCAGAACGATATTTTAGAGGTGGAATACGATCACTGACCTGTAATTGCAGGAAAATCCCACGAATGCTTGGGGTAATTATTGCATAACGTCAATCCCAAGCTCACATCCGCAGTCAGTTTGCTAACAGATTTAGATGCAACACATCTGATGAGATGCACCATAATCGACACAAAGAAATACTCAGCATCGTTCGAGAGATAAACACGCTTGATGGAGCCGATTCAACTCTTAACTTCCACTTCATCAAAAGAAAGAGCAGTGCCGAAGAAAAAGAAACGGAATCCGAACGAGCGTCTACCGAAGCAGCAGAGATTACTTCCGAGAAAAGTTATGGGGAGACCAGCTTGAGAAGACGGGAACGGAAGAAAGCAAAGAAGTCGGTCAGACGTGGTAGGAAGGATGTGGAGATTTTCAGTCAAGACGACATTAATGGTATCAGTGAAGCCTTACATCTGACAGTGCATGAAAGTAAAGGAGCGTGGTGGGGAACATATACGTACGATGGTCGATTCTCTGGGCCTTTGATGGACGATGCGGAAATTCTTGAGGAGAAGGAAGAGCGGGAGGCGGAGGAATGTCATGATTACGCAGTTCAACCGCCAACCCCAGCATCGAAGAAAGTCTTTTTGCATCCAAAACATCCTACTCCCAAACAACAGAGAGCTTCGAAAAGGATGATGATGGCAACCCCACCTAAACAAGCTAAGCTTCGTGGTCATCAGCAACGGTTCAATCATGATGCGGCTAGCAAGAAGGATCCATATAGTGGCGTTGACTGTGAAATATTCTACCGTCTTGGTATCGATATCGATCCGGCCGACAACTCCAAAGCCAGGAAAGAACTTGTGAGCAAACTTGCAGCTGCAATTAAGCACGACCTTGAGATCATGCGACGCGAAGAAGAAGAAACAGTTATGCGGGAAGCAGGTTTCTGGAGATGGGCGGGCCGTGCAGCTTTTCGAAATATCATGAATTACCGTGAGAAATTCGACTGGGCGACAGGACAGAAGAGAGTGGGGAGAACAGAGGAGGAAGTATTCGGAAATGATATGGACAAAAATTATGAGAAGGACTTGTGTGGGGACATGAATGACCAGATGAATGATACGTTGGACAAGGATGCGCAGGCGAAATGGCCAGTCGAGGGTGAAGAGAATAAGGGGAAGGATAGAGAAACCATAGATAAGAGTAGCCGCAATTCAAAGGTCAGAGGAGAAGGAATGAAAAGGGCGGAGGTGAAAGTTCTGAAGATTACCAACGTCCCTGAATCAACTTGGAACCCCAGATCAAAGGATACAAGGTTCATTACCAAATGGTCCCAAAAGAAAGCTTGGAGTACTTTGGGGCCTGAAGGGTTTGTTAATACACCTGCCGATTCGATGGCCAAACAGGGGCTTAGTGATCTTGTGGCGCATTTCGGGAGGACTGAAAGCAAAAAGGAATCACCATGTATGGGCATTACTGGGCGGAACATCAGCGGCATTACTACGGTTGGTGCTCATCGTGCACCCGAATGGACGGTCAGTAGTGACGATGAAGAAGAGTGGACAACGGTCGGCAAGAAGGGGAAGGAGAAAAACTAAGCAGGGTACATTGGGAATCATGCTGCATGGAGTAATCTATTGATATTTTAGAAGGAGAGAGGAGGATGTCAGATTTGGTGACCATTTTGTGGAACTACAGTTTCGTTGATCTTTATCGTGCCGTTTTCTTTACCTTTCGCTGGGACTTATTGGTGTGTTTTGGTTTCATACGTTTGCATTTTTGCTTGCTTTGGCTTTTTCTTTGAGAATTGGAGAGTAGATGGTAAAGAAGTGGGCAATGAGGAAGAAAAAGTAGTTATTAACGGAAGAGGTTATACTTGCTTCTAGAAGAAACATGTAGTAGGGGCTTGAAAGTTTTATAGCAATAATAGGATTGATGATTTACAGGATCTCAACCGCAATAATGAATGTGAATGATGAGAAAAGTAACTGGAGCTTTCATCTATAAGGTTGGTTATATGTGTCAAGTCATTCATTCATACCTCACTTCGATCTCAAACCTGCATGATCACTACGTAGATATAACTCTCCCCTTTCTTTCATTGACTATGATGAGCCAGTGAGGCGGGCTAACAAGGAAAGGTGAGATACGGCATCGAATGTTCGAATAGAATAGGATAGAATTGGTGAGCCTCGAAAGGGATACCGAGAATGACGTAGGAAGATTGATATGGGGATAAGGAAGAACCGGGTAGGGGCAGAGTCAAATACAGCGGCGGTTCCTGGGCGCGGTCGTTACTGTTTGCGGGATAATACGGGGTATGAGTGTGAGATGGGGCGGACGGGACGGGGCGCTGATGGAAAGGGGGGTGAGTGGGTGAGTGGGTGGGTGGGTAGGTTAGATGGATAGGTGGATAGATAGGTGGGGAGAGTGCGGGATTGTAAGATTGGGTTTATGGGGATGGATGGATGGGTGTAGTTTGTGTCTATGTGAGAGAGAGGGAGAGGGAGAGTCAGGGGATTAACTTTGCGTTGCTGGAGAAGTGGATGTGCATGTGCATGTGCATGTGTCAATATATACTTTAGAATAGAATCTCAGTGTGGAGTGGAGGTAAGCTGGCATTGTTGTTGGTAAAGTTAGGGGGAGTGGTTGGATTGGGAGAAGATAGGAAGTCTAGTCTCAATTGGTATGCGTAGAATGGACAGAAGCAGACGGGTGGAATAGTGTAATGTGTAGGTACTGTATACAGGACTATCTATCGTAGGTATTGATGGCTGAGTGCGCGTTTCAGCGCCTCATGGAGCAAGTGGACAATGGGATGGGTTCGGAATCATTGTTGCTGGGCGAACTGAATGCGGTGAATGGTGCTCGGTCTCTTACTCGGTGAGAGAGAGAGAGAGAGAGAGGGCGAACACAATTGCAGTGTGCCTTCCATGAAAGGAAATCTGCGTCGTGAGATAATATGATTCGGTATTTTAGTAACGTCTGGGCGCATACAGAGTATTATGCAGAGTATGGAGATCATGGAGATCATGGAGATATTGGCTCGTGGGTAGAAAAATTGTAGTAGTAGACAAAGTGCAGGCACTGAAGTTAAGCGTATAGAGATGATTCAGATCTCAATTTTGTATCTGATGGTAATACCTCTCCACAACCTTTGGTCAACGGGGTGGTGTGTGTCCCGTACAATATTTCTCCGTATGTTGTAATATGCGAGCAGTTGCATATCGGACTCAGATGGCCTTTCTCGTGCCGGCTAGTACTAACTACCGGAGGATAGGACAGATAAAAACTTCCCGAGAGGCGGGTGCCACGTTTCATTTATTCATTCACGATGCTGTTTGTTGCCGATTCATACCAATCGGACTTTGTCGTACTTGCAGTGCGCTTGCTCTCCAGGCGAGAAAAAGGCAAGAGGCTGCCCGGCTCCAATTGCATTGCTCTGCTCTGTTACTATCAGATGGCAGAAACACAGGAATTTGCAACGAATGGTGATATGTTTCCAATGCACGCTACGCATCTGCTGGTGGGCAAGCAAACATGCGCATATTCCTGCGGCACGGGTCATTGCTTATTTGGATCTTCGAGGATGTGAAAAAAGACATGTGAATGGTTGACACGGTATCGTGTATGTGTGTGGCCGGCTACATGCGTATTGTGATGTGGTACAATAACCGTATTCGTGCGACGCGTCCAATATGCCAGGGACAGCGTCCATCCAGGAACTACTCGAATGACACCGGGGGGGCCGATAGGGGATGTGCTGAAAGGATGGAATTGGTATGACTGCTGCATTTGGTCTGCGGCGTGGGTGAAATGACTACCAAAGAATCCTCTTTGGATATTGACAGTGACACAGGATGGGAAAAGAGTCGTATTGCTGTGGTAGTTGTTTCGGTCTGTGCTAATGCTATGCAATCCGGCTTTGGGACTCTCAAGATAGATAAGCTATAACTGAATGTTGCATGGGCAGCATGATAGGGTCGTATGAGGTGGGTCGCAAATGGTAAATAGGGGGGGGGATCGTCCAATTTCTTTTGGGAAGAGTTGAAATAAGCTTTCAGAAAGAATGCCGGGATATGTCAATGAATATGAATAGCATATGGGCGATGGTAAGGCAGAACCTTTCCAGCTATAGAACTACCTTCGCGTAGAGTGTTTCATGCTCCATGGGGTAAAGATGTGTGTAGCGGGTCTGGTTCCAAAGTCCTGTCATCAGACATGGAATAGTGTAAACACAATGTTCGATCTAGTCTACCTAATTTAGATATATACGACTTTCCAGAGAGCAACAATCATAATAATGCTATATACCCTGTTGACAGGCGTCTGAGACGAACTGGAGGTATAAGTTTTGGCCTGACAGACATACATGAGGCTGGGGCTGCTGGGACTGTTGGGGCTGCTGGGGCTGAAGGTTTCGCAAGGTTATATAAATCTTTGATTGTAGGGATGAGCGATTGTGTGCTTATACGACCAAACGACTTATCAACGAGGTGCGTCAAGGCAAGGCTTACGGCTCAAGGCCCCAGGAGCAATACTGGCCACAGGGGAAGTATATACATTACTATAATCTTACATTTCGTCACCATTGAAGATTACGGGTTTAGGTCAGTAAGACGGATTTACACTGGTGAGGGAGAAGCAAGTGTGCACATTGTAGAACTATTGTGTACGGTCTAGAACATGTCTGCAGCTAAAAGGGAATCGAGGCACAATTAGAGTATAACCCACTCAGCGGAAGCCGTGAGCCGGACGTGTGTGTACCGATAGCTAGTTCTAGCCCTTTTCTTTTGCGCGCCCCCATTCCTATTTGGGAGAGGGGAGAGGAGAGTCGAGAGTCGAGAGTCGAGAGTAAAGCGAGTGGCCACGGGAAGATGGCACGGGAAGATGGTCACGGGATAAGGAGATAACGATCCTGATTACTCAAGGAGAAGAATAGCCAAATAGCCAAATCGCCAAATAGGCAAATAGCCAAATAGCCACTCCGGTCTTGTACCAGTACCAGTACTTGGGTCGTGGGACTCCGTAGTGGGAAAAGGGTAAATACCAAGTACTTAGTACTTCTTCGTAGGGGAGTCGGAGACTGTGATAGGTGTGAAAGGTGTGAAAGGTCACTGGCGATCTACCGTTGGCTTTAAATTCTCGACCCTGCATTAAACATTGAGCTAAAATGCCACATCCAGCCAATGAAAAATGGCACAATTGGAATGACCACGCTAAGCGGCGCTAGTCTACGCTACGCAGTAACGAGACAACTTTGGACCTTAGAAGAGCTTAGGAAGAGTGAGGCCTTGGTTATGAGTTGAAAGCTGGGAGTTGCCTGGGCACACGTTTCATTATTGAGCGAGCAGTACAAGCCATCAATTCTTTCCCATCCCGAGATTTCGTACATTCTGACCCTCCGACTTCTGCCCTCTGCCCTCTGACCGCCGAGCGCCGATAGAAGCGACACAACCTCCACCGGCTCCGGCTATCCATCGACTTAATCCCCGTCGGACTGTCATCAAAAATCAATCTTACTTCCATCGTTCCCGACATTTCAGATTTCCTTCAAACCCACCTGACCATTGGATTAGTGAAGGCCCCACGAGTTTCGCTTGGTAAACTACCGCGAACTGAGCAGACGCCGGGACAGAAATATTCCCAGGAGACGGGATAGGGAAAGGCAAAAAGGGAAAAGGGAAAAGGGAAAAGGGAAAAGGGATTCTTGAAACCCTTCCGAAGAGGCGAAGGAGAATAGTGCCGGCCTTCCTCGCCATTAGAAGCTTCCGCTCCATCAAGGGATCAGGTCTAAATCAGCAAGGGAAACATTCGTCGGATTCGCTCATTCCTCCTTTTGATTAACGTCATTCTTTTCTTGGGGGCGCATAACGCTCGGTTCATTGCAATACACCCGAACATCTTAGGGTGGTAGGCCAAACACCTTCTGCTCACTAACACCACACGAGAGTGCCTTCTTTGTGCGTCTCATTTCTCATTTCTCAATTGCTCAGCCTTGTTGGGGTAGTCTCTAGATCTCCTTGACACGTTCCTCAGCTTAAAGAGACCGTTGAAAAGTCTACTCCATCCGAGCAAGGATAAAGTGTGGTGGATCCCATCATTGGCCATTCTCCATATCTCTATTTCCTCGTGAGATACCAAAACAGACTACGGCGACATATAACAAGGGTCCCGTATACACGGACGTTCATACCTCCTTACCAAGTTTATCCAACTTCCTATGCAACGGTATTGGAGTGGTTCCTACCCATAAACTTAGAACCTTCGAAACGACAAGCTTTCATTCCTTCGCCAGAAATTTCCGACCACCACTATCGGGACGAACCCCTCGGACCCCCTTTCGTCAACGGTATCTTCGACCTAGGAATTAACCTAGCAATCAGATTAAATTGAGGATTCTGTGTCGAACGTGGAACAGCACGAGAGGCCTTTGCCACCCCACTAAGCCATACGGACCAATCTCCTTTCTCTCCGACCCTAGCCGCTCATTGATCTGTTGCAAGGGCGAACAAGACAAACTTAGGTTAAGGATTTGGAAACATCCACATCTTACTACGAGCTTCGCCTTTCCAGAAATCTCGGGCAAGCCCATTAGCACGGCGTGATAGTCAATTCGCTGTCTGCTGTTTTGAAACTTGTCGCCATCCTTTTCGTATTCAATTTGGTCTCCCTAGCTGGAACCCAAAGTCTTCAGGTACTGATATTCTGATATCGATAAATACCTGGCTTGATCAGTTCGCCCGAGTCGCCGCAAACCTATACAACAGATTCGATATACCCTTTGCGCTCTCACAGTCAGATTTTTGCCAGACAACTCTATGTGCTGCGCATTGCGGAAAACACCTGTGACTGGCTTTATGTCGGATCATCCTTTTAGCAAAATGAGTGAAGGGGAACCATCATTTTCTCGGAATCAACAGGATGAGGGCTTTTCTGTCCGGCGGAGTCCCAGTTCCAATGTTTCGTCGAAAGCAGATCTTGATCTTGCCCAGCAGTTGATCGGACACTCGCATAGTCCAGGCAAAATCCAGGAAAGAAAGCAAGAAAGAGACAGATCGAGTAGTCCATCATCATATCCTGATCATCGGACGTCAGAAGTGTCAAGCATTGCCGGTAATCCAAGTCTCCAAATTAGTCCCAGATCTGCCTCAGAGGAACGAAGCCAGAGGGATACTTCTCAACCTTTTTCTTCCGCAACATCTCCAAAGCCCGACCAAATTCAAGCTGGCCAGGTCTGCAGGTATGAGTATACCATCAAGAAAGGGAAATTGAGTTAACCATCATGTAGTAATTGTGGTACGACAAGGACGCCATTATGGCGGAGATCACCTCAAGGAGCGACAATATGCAATGCATGCGGTCTGTACCAAAAGGCTCGCAATGCTTCCCGCCCCACCAATCTTAAACGTCCTCCTATCACAGCTCCTGTCGGTTCAAGTTCTCTTGAGCAGCGAACATCTCCTTCTATCTGTGGTGTAATGTCACATCCCACAGCTGGCGCCACATACGTTGCTGCAGACCAGACACCAACAGGCAGTTGTCCTGGTGGAGGAAGATGTAATGGCACTGGCGGCGCCGAAGGGTGCAGTGGTTGCCCAGCTTTCAACAATAGAGTCGCAAAAAGCGCACACTTCAGCACATCTCAAGATCGGCAATCAACTGCAACCCCACAACCACAAAATGACCAGTCTACGGATGCTCCATCTCCAATCGATGTGACAGCATTGCATATACAGGCGCAGAATACCACAGTCGTTGTAGCTTGCCAAAACTGTGGAACTACGATAACTCCGCTGTGGCGTCGAGACGAGAGTGGCCACACAATTTGTAATGCATGCGGTAAGTTGAACAACATATCAAACTAAAAGTAACACCAAGGCTGATTTTAATGTAGGTCTATATTATAAGCTGCATGGTGTACATCGTCCAGTCGCCATGAAAAAGTCAGTGATTAAACGGCGTAAACGTGTCGTACCAGCAGGACAAGCTGGACAAAATCCTAGTTTTGATACCTCAAGACAGGCGACGAACTCACCAGAATCAGATCATCCCTCATCTGAGGAGGTTGATCGACGTGGCACCGTGAATCCCGATGGATCTATCAACCTAGGGTTCCGCTTGCGCAATGACCCTGGCAGATCTCTTCCAGAACCTATTCGCACGCAGAACCGTCAGCAACAACATCCCCCATCCGACCTTACAGTATATGCCTCCGCATCCAATGTTTCAAATCAAAACTTCGAGTCACTGCACAACGATAATCGGCTTCCTCCCATGACGTCATATCCCACCCCACTACAAGCCAGCAACCCCGGTTCAGTATCTCCCAGCTCCTTTCTCTCTCCATCCAGAAAACGATCCATATCCGCAGTTGACGCAAACGATGGCACAGCAAACACAGAATCCAATTCAAATCCCACTCAACCAAAACGTCTCTCATCCATAAAATCTATCCTCAACCCCGGCTTTGCCGACCCCGAAGCGAACAACAGCGATATCGACTCTAATCTCCGCAGGGGCGACGACCGATTGAGTCCTAGCCGGTACTCCAATGTCGCGAGCCCGAGTCTCAGCAGCGTCGGCACACTCGCGGCAAGTCCGTCCGGAAGTGCACCAGCGAGCGGGAAGGACGCGTCGAGCGAGACGGATCGCGCGAAAGCTGAGCGGAGGGAATTGCTCCAGCGGGAGGCGGAGAAGATGCGAGAGGCGCTGAAAGCGAAGGAGAGGGAGTTGGCGGAGTTGGGGCTGGGTTCTGATTAATGACGGTTTGGGAATGATCGGGGAAGGGAGGGGAACTTTTGAGCTATATGCACAGCTACGATTTATGATTGCTATACTCACATTATATGGCGTGATGGGAATTTAGGGAGGGAAGAAAGGGAGACGGGCGCGAAGAAAGAAGAATAAAACCACACTTATTCTAGAGTTTTATCAATTCTTTCAAAATCAAATCAAGATCACAAAGCAACGAAATAAGAATACCCTTTCATTCTGGCGATTATTTGGCGAACGGGGATATATATTTGGTTTGGGTTACTCGTACCCATCCTCCGTTATTATTTTTCTTTTGAAAAAACATAACTCTTTTCTTGACCTATACGAACCACCTCGTCGTTGTCGTCGTCAAGGTGTCGGGTCGGAGGTTAGCTTAGGTTTGCTACTACAGTCCAGTGGTATATGGTATGGAGCAAGGATGGCTTGGATGTTATTCGCATTGGGTGCTCTGGGTTCTGGAACTGTTGTTATTTGCTTTTTTGCTGGATGGATGGCATTAGGTGGGAGCGTGATGGGCAAGCGATCGATCTCCTTTGGAATAAATGCAATATTAATTTAGCTTAGTGGTTCGGGTGGAAGAACGAGGACAAGATGAGACGCGCGATGAACAGGACCGCGAAGAAGGGGGGATGTTGGCGGGAGGAAAGAAGGGCTCAAGACAGAAGAGAGGGACAGAAGGAAGATGAGGTGAAATAAAATCAGATACATAAAAACAACAAAATGAACCACGTATCCATCTCACTCCACGATATCTCCTGTGTTAATGCATTATCATTTTTTACATGTGCACATCGTGAAGCTGGACTTCTAGGCGCTTTTTCGTTTTAAATGATACTGACTTGACTAGTAGACGATTTTACATACGTACGTACACTTATGAGAGAAACAGAAAATAGGGAAACTCTGAGTTAGACCCGCCGAGCTTTTCTTTCTTCTATAGCTAGTTATTAAGCCGCGGTGGGAAAGAGGATGGGTTGTGGCATGATGATATTGTAATACATTGGCCCCTCTGTAGTACTATTATCCATGCGTGTATGTTGTACCATATCGATGGGTAGTAGTTGGGGGGGGGGGGGGGGGGGGGCAAGATGAAGACAAATGGATTGGAGGACGATATGGCGATGTCTAGGTCGTATGGATGGACTGGGTTATCTTTGGGTGGTGGTGTAGGAAGCGAGATGAGAGGGTTTCAGATGGGTGAACTGATCGACGGCGGGGGGGACGGAAACGCACTCATCAGTGGGAGGGGCAGGCCGTTTTGACAATTTAGACTTGCTCTGCGCCCCAGCCGCCATCTGCTTCTCTGTGTTTAGGAATATAGTGTTAGTTAAATGTCTCTCTGATCACTCTCGCGCATTGGAAGTATTGCGAAAACTTACCTCATGTTCGCGGGTGGCTCGATGGATGGGACAAATTCGAGGGCAACGTATGCGACACCGATTAGGCCGATCAAGGAACCAGCAATGATGCGGAGTACATGGTTGTTTAATAGAATGGATCCGATGAAGATGTAAACTGTTTGAAATGTTAGGCTTCTGCTGCGGGAGACCGCGCAATTGGGGTTCGTGGGATGGGGAAGACATACAGCATCCACGACCAATGAAAGAGAACAAGAAGGATGCGTAGCGGGAAACCTGAGGTGGGATTTGGAACTCTGCAGAGGTCGCGTTAGTACATATATATATTATAGTCTTCGCTGTGCGTAGTTTTCGGATTAGGGAGAAGATAGGTTGTGTAACTGTTGGATGGATAGGTCGTTGGTGGAGTAGGACGAACCAAGAAGAGCAGTGCCTGGAAGAAGTAGAGTGTTAGTATGAGCAGTGAGGAGCAGCTGTATAAATAACATACATATTCCAAAGATGATGACATAAGACCCGATGATGATGGATTGACTAGACGTGTATCAGCATGCGAAGCTTCTGGTAAGGTCGCCGATGCGGCACGCAGGTAGAGACTAACAGGCTCAGTTGAAAGAATTGAGAAATTCCTCCTAGGACCATAAGGACACCAGCCGCCAAGTTGACGAGTCGACTATAGTTAGAGCAAACATATCAGCATAAGTACACAATGAAGTAGGCCGTCGGCGCATTCGTTGCTAGATGCTGTTGAGCTGGGTTGAGGTTAGGTGAAACTTGACGAAGCTTGGTTTGAGCTTCAAACGCATCATTGTCCATCGTTCAAGAGTGCGATTGAGTCAATAATCTGCCATGGCGCAAGACCATAGAGCTTCCTATCTGAAGTATGGCATTATGTTTTGCAGCTCCATGCCAATAAACATTTCGACCCATTCCCAACCCAGCTCACCCAGGCTTCAGAAATGCGCCGTACGAAAGCCGCGCAAGCAGGAAACTCACAAGGCGTCAGAGAAATCCATTGTGCCGTTTATTCCCTCTTATATCAGGAGGCGTAATGGTCGTTCTTTTCGTTCGTTGGATGTTCGATCGTTTCTTCGTTTTTCTCCTTCTTCGTCAGTCGTGATGTGATTTGGGAAGCTTGGGAGTTAGGTTGTTGTGACGATGTATGTCACTGCGCTAGGGTTTATGACATACAAAAGATTTCGCGCTACGACGCCAAGCTAAATACGCAAGCTCGTTCAGCTAATAAAAGACGAGACAAGGGTCCGTGGCTGGGTCTAGTTCATACCAATTGTGTTACAAATGGTTGGACATATCCCGAATTCGGTACAATTTTGGATACTTTGCACAGAACATATCTATATTAATATTTAAAAAGTGGTATGTATGAACAGTGTTGAACGTCTACTTATAAGCTGCAGTAGCTGACAAACGGTTTTCATGCAGGAAGTAAGACTCTTGCCGTCGGATTTTGCATCGAGAGCTCCAACTTGTTCATAAACAAAGGCAAGATTGATGTCACCGGATAGGAATACGGACGAGAACGCAAGTGATTTATGAAAAGTTGATCCGCGTCACTATCTTAGTGAATCGTGCGTTTTCGCGTTCTCATGTTCTCATCTTGGTGAACTTTAACTGCCTCATGTTTTGAAGAAGGCGATGCTAAAGATTAGGCTTCTACGATATGCTTGTAAGATCTTACTATTAGCGATGTCTGAAAGATCATCGAAGGTTCTTGCAACGGTTACCTAGTTATTCATAGCTACGATTAGCTGAATATGACGGATTTCAGACAGTAGTTGGTCATCCATTTCCCTCATATTATTCTGTGATAGCTTCGGGACTATCCAAAGGGTTCATTACTCGTCCCCGTACTGCATCGTTCCCTCATACATACATACATCTCACCGTTATACCTAAAGCCTAGACTTTCCCATCAATATATCATCAACTAGTTCCAACGCACCTTCTGAGCAGCCGTATGAAGCTTGATAACCCCAACCACCATGACCATAATTGTGAACCACCCAGGTTGAGTCTATCTTCTCCTTCTCGATCCTGACGCCACTTGTTCGGAGTGGCCGCAAGCCCACCCCATGGCGGATAACACTCAGAGCCTCGATTCCTTTCCCACCTGTCAGAGCAGGACACAACTCCACAGCCCTCTTCATGATTCTAATGGCTTGATTCGGATCCGGCTGAGATTCCCAACTACCTTTCTGATATGTACCTCCCAATATCGTGCCACCTCCAGCGGCTCGTTGCATAATATAACATACCTCATCATCACCGTCGTCCGTTCCGGAAATCGTTAACATGATTCCTGGGTCGTTGCGTACAAGCACAATTTGACCTCGTGCTGGAATGACATCTTTGTCCATAACTCCACCTAGCTTTGAAGCAAGAAGTCCTGTACAGTTCACGATGACGTCGGCTTTGTTACCAGAATGATGTTGATCGGCCGCTTCAGAGATGTGACTTATGATAGATCGCTTCAATACAACACCATTTTTCAGGCATTGGCTGACAAGGTAAGCCAAGTAAACAGGTGTGTTTATACAGACAGACGTGAAAGCTGTAGCGGTATCGGCTCCGGAAGGGATCTTATCCTCTGGAATGACTCGGAAATCCGGAACGACATCTTTGAACCATGGATCTGTTGACAGTAATTCATTGAACCATTGACCTGTGATCCCTTGGGCATCCTTTTTGCGGTTGAGGATTAAAGTATCTACCAATTGTTAGTCCGGGCCCGATATTGATCGAAATGAGGCAGACTTACCCTGAAAGTGAATGCCAGCCTCGGGTACCTCTTTTGCTAATCTGGCAAGCTCATACCAAGTCCTTTTCTCCCATCTGCTGCCTGCTGCATCGGATACCCTGTCGCGGTCAACTCTGACGAGTGAGAATATTGTGCGTGGGCATGGTGACTTACGGTAGATAATTTGCACCAGCCCAGGGAGACGTATACTCAATGTCGTAATCGCCAGGCATATGCTTTGCAATAATGGTCACCTTGTAAGCGGGATTTCTGGATAGCAGGAGAGCGGTAGTTAAACCGGACACGCCAGCGCTGTGTGGAATGATGTTAGTGTACCGTGGATGCCTCTTGAGACAAAGCAGTAACGACGTGGAATGTGACGCACCCTACAACCACAATATTCGACATGATGGTCCTGGGTTGACGGATGTATGTTTCTCAATTTCTCAAACGGTCAAATGGCACATGAATTGAGGATGACAATTAAGTAGCTGATTGACTCATGAGGGGTATCGAACTAGTAAAGGGACGGACTCCTGTCAATATATCTCCGAAGATCTACCGGCACCGGCGACGAGCAAGAATCTGTACTGGATTGGGAAAGTAGTCGTTGGGAGTCTACGAATGCTGCACTTCTTGACTCTGGCAGTGAGACATGAGGTCTTTGTTTTTTTACTCATTTGCAAATGATTTCACAACTGCTACACATATCCATATCTGTCTTGCTTGCCTGACGATAAGCCACAGCAGACTCGAGTGTTTCTCCAGTGGGTAAAGGGTTCGTGCCTTGGTGACAACCCCGCATGCTAGGTTTTCTGCAAGAAGCCCCTCCGGAGGTTTTGGTTGGAAATCTCGACATTGTTCTTGGCTCAAGAGGGGGAGATTTTGGTTGCATGAAGATCGTATGCTCTAAGACAGTTGCCTCGCTTCTCGCTGCCTAGCTCAAGTCTACCGGATACTCCAAAGGGTTTCTATACATCGCAAAGCGCTCGATGATGAACTGGTCCCCCCTTACGAGAGGTGCAGTGTGGCAGGCAGTAAACGACCATTTCAATACGACTTCTGATTGTGTCCCAGTCTCGGGTAGAGAACGTGAGAGCCACGGTTGGCCTGTCACGTCTGTGTGTAATTTGATGTTTTCTCATGAGGATTTCGTATATGGACTGAGGGTGGCGTTTAGTCTGCACTAGAAAGTTACTTGGGGCTATCGTCGCTGCTGGGTAGGTATCCGGCAGCTGTCATTTCTTTAGTATATAGA
The DNA here is from genome assembly GCA_001465935.1 of Clarireedia homoeocarpa. NCBI lineage: Eukaryota > Fungi > Ascomycota > Leotiomycetes > Helotiales > Rutstroemiaceae > Clarireedia > Clarireedia homoeocarpa. Next base: position 160,634 of record LNKV01000026.1, read on the forward strand.
GCTTTGTATTTAATTTAATTGATTAACCCCAACCCCCAACCCAGAATTTGGTGTTTCCTGATAAAGACCCCTGACCAGATTAGGCACACCGCTTTCTATTCTATCCAATCATATTGTTCCAAGCTCTATTTTAGGGCTGGCAGAACAGCCACGGAACGGATCAATTATTTCTTCATGACGCTGATGCTGGATGCTGTAGAGCTCAAGTACCTGGTAGTGTAGTTCACGATATTCACATATTTGAACGGAACTATTTTGGGAGTGATATAACAAACCTCGCGCCCCCAAATCTGAATGGATTCGAAATATCTTCTCTCACTCAATTTTATCCCCTTGCTCCCTTATATTTATTCCGAGCATCCCACCAAACTTCAACACCTATACTCTAAACTTTGAACACATTTTCAAAGTAGCTTACAACATGGGCCGATCACGCAAACCTGCCCCTGCAGCGGACGAGTTTCCGTTGCTCACACAGAACAAGTTGAAGGCAGTCGACACTCTTGGAGATGGTGAGAATAGAATTTCTACTTTAATTTACTTGAATCTCTCTCTTAAAGGAGTACCGTCAACTAATCTCTCTGTTCCTCCATAGGCAACTGCCTCTTCAATGCATTATCCGATCAGATGTACGGAAACAAAAACAAGCAAAGCGAAATTCGTGCAAATGTCATTGCCTACATGCGGGCTCATGCGGACGATTTCCGTCCATTCTGTTGCGTTGGCCCCACAAGACGCAACCCGAAGAGGAAGAATGTCGCTGTAACGTCAGTCGACAGTGCAGCTGCTACAGCTGCAGAGCTAGAGCGTGCGTTTCAGGCACGCCTTTCAGAAATGACGAGGGGTGGTACATGGGGTGATAACCACGAGGTTGCAGCATTCGCCAAAGCATACGAGGTAGATGTTACTGTCTGGCAAACCTCGTGGAAGGAGTTCTTCCCCGCTGCGTGGGATGATGTGGCACGACCACAACTCCACATTGCATACCACGTACGTACCTCTCTTGTGGATAGAACTATCATTCCCTAACAACTCTTATAGGATTACGGGCATTATTCGTCTGTCAGGAACATCGATGGCCCCTTCACTGGCCTTCCATCAATCAAGTATGTCGACAAGGAGAAGGCCTCAAGGATGGAAAAATCCGAGGTCAAAGAGTGGATGATCAAGGCGGTAACTACTTCGTTGCCTACCTACGTTGATGAGCAGGTCATCAGAAAAACCCTACAGATGTGCAATTGCTCTGTGGCAGACACAGTTAGCAAACTTATCGAGGACTCAGCTAGCAGCTATCCCTCGAGCCCGGCCAGCACCTTTTCCCGCTCCGGAGCCTCCAGTATTGCTAGAGGCTCTGATAGTGATGATGAGGAGATCTATGGCTCAAACAAGCGGCGCAATCGCAAGAATCTGGTCTCAAAGCAATTGTCCGAAAAGGCAACTGGAGCTAGAAACACCACAGTACCAAAGTCGATCAAGTCGGTGTCTCAGGAGGCTTCTTCTTCTTCTCCTTCATCATCATCTTCTCCTTCCTGCTCTCCCTCCCCAGCTTCTGCTTCGCCTGCTTCTTCGGTCACTTCGCGTTCTCCGGCCTCTTCGCTTTCGGCTTCTCCATCTTCTCCAGGTCTCTTGGCTAGCAAGAAGAGCAGCGAAACAAGCAACAAGTCTGAAGCCAAAGGCAAGCAGATTGCCAGCTCTGCTTCAAAACACGAGCTCGCTAAAGGGAAGGTGGCAAGTCTTCCTATCCGCAGCAAGAACGATACGACCCCAGCTGCTGTGGAGAAAGAAATATCAACGAAAAGCCCTAAGGCCATTAAGAGGACTGTGTCACCGAAGGAGACCCTCGTGGGCAAGAATCCCAACTTCCTTGGCATCAAGTATCACTAGTCCGCTGTTGCAACTCAGTCCTCGCTAGACTGGTGACTGGTGGAGACTTACTTTTTTTTTTTGGTCTGATACCGTACATGGATTTCATTATACGAATGATCTTGTTGCTTCGGTTCTGTTCACCTCCTCAACTCTACTCAAACCATTTGACACATATCATCTACTCGTCATTCCTCACCGACTACATTACTACAACTGTGTTACTATAATTACTTTACCCGACTACAACTTGAACTACACATACGACCACTAGTACTACAACATATATTACTACGGCTACATTACCACGATTACATTACCACAAATACATTACCACGATTATATTACCAAAAATACATCACTACGACTACCTCGCCTTATCACAACACAACCACTTTATCACAACGGCGTATGCACATTACTCTCATACTGTACTATAACTATATTCTTCGGTCAGGCGTTTTAACATGGATATGTTTTTATGGATGGTAACCCGCATTGAACGAAGAGCTCGAACAATGATTTGATACCATGGAGCTGGAGTTTGGGGATTTTGGGATTTTTATTCTTTGTATTATACTTGTTGGCAGCAATTTCAGCATTGGCAACGGAGATTCAAGACTTGGATTTTAGTGTTTCTGGGAAAGATGGGGAACGAGATTGCATGTCCGGTTAGGCGTCGTGGTGTATGGATGGATATATGAAGATACCCAAGACATGATACCCAGGGTGGCGGCTTGAGATTTAGATACATACAGTATATCTCAGACAAGCTCACATTATATACAATGATACGAGAGAAACTTGTTGCTCATCCGTCTTTCTATATTATAACTTGTGAATTGAGTTCTTTAGCTAAGTTCTGACACTAGCGCCAAATCATTATTCTGGTGTTGAACAACAATCATGGAGATATAATATATTCTTAGGACATACGAATAACAAATTGACACTGGACAGTCGATTAGATGATCATCAGATCACTCCATTCTTCTCTCAACTCATTACCCACTACCCACTACCCACTACCCGTACCCGTACTCGTAACATAACATAACATAACATAACAATTAGTTATATATTCTCAACTTCGAAGCTAGAACCAACCAAACCCCCAAGTCCTCGTAAAGTCCCTGAGGGAATTTATGCTATATAGTTACTCCGCTCGCTATTTCCTCTTTTCTTTCTTTCTTTCTTTCTTGTGGGCCCTAAAGAGAAAGAGAAAGAGGGAGGGAGGGAGAGGGGGGGGATGTAGTGTGTACAGCAGCGGTGGGTAACCTTGCTGCTTGCTTGCTTTCTTCATGTCCCGAGGGGGGGAGGAGGGGAGTTGGACTTGAAGTATTGAATGGATGGATGGATGGATGGATGGATGGATAGAGCGGGCGAGATATATTAGGGGAGAGTGAAGAGGTCGGAGTTTGTGGTGGCTTTTACTCACCCACTCACTCACTCGTTCTTAGGAAGAGAAAAGATAGTTGATTCGGAGCGGGGCGGTGTGACTGTCACTGAGCGACGTCAAGTACTTGTACTTGGCCCGCGGGCGATTATAAAAGGAGGAGCTTGTTTCATGAGGATGGTAGGTGGGCGGATTTATCATTTGCGGGTTGGAAAATATGGAATGGTGGGTGAGGAAGTGACGAACTGCTACTAGAGAATGACTGCAGAAAGTGAGGTGGAGTTGACATACGACGACTCTATGAGAATGACGATACAGTAGCAGTTTGTCGGAACTGTTATAAGGTTGCGAGAGTGGTTCGCGTGTCCGATTCCTTGATGATATAATGTGTAAACTGAATCGTCGGGCACTGAGCATATGACGAAGAGAAACTAGGTGTCCTAGATCCAAGGTATTGCAACACCGTGTGACTTATTCTCCTTGAATTCCGCGGTTATGAGTTGGAAAGGTCTTTGTAGACGTTGGAGAGATTTTTACACTATCTCGTAGCTCGACTTATAGGGAGGTAAGCAGTGAATATACCACCTCAAGCCCCACACAAGTATGATAAAATAGATCCAGGGGGTAGGAATTGTCAGATATCTGCGTAGGCTCAAGAGCGTAGCTGATATAGATTAAGCAGATTCAGTTCATACCATACCAACAAGAACTAAAACGAGAATTACCAGATGACGAATTCGTGATATGTCGTCTGGAAATAGTCAACATCAACCGACAAGGGAGTTCAGAGTACTGCATTTGTTCTCCCGTCCATGCTTCCCATATAAGCGTCTGTATCCATAGCATTTGCTGTTTTCCATGGCCGACCCTCGAAGCTTCAAGCCTTTCACCTTCAACAAAGTCACACATTTTTTCTTCCCCGTACCGCTAGGAAACTGGAGAGTGATCCTAAGTAAGAGAGAAACGCTGTTCAGAAATTCCTACAGAGTCCGTATGGCGCCACCATCACTTTCTGCAATTGTAAACTATAAATGCTTATATAGAAGGATCTATCGGTGATGTATCTTCCTCTCGGCTCAAAATGAATAGACATATGCCGTAGTCTGTAGAGACTCTATTAGGAAGCTGACAGCTATATGTATATGAGATTTTTCTTTGATCGAAACAACGTGTTGATATTCGGCAGTGGCAGTAGTCACAGCACTGCACCAAGACCAGACGATACGAGGGTATCAAATTGACTGGTCGCACAAATAATCAGTATCATGTGCAGAGAAGTGGCAGGATTGAGGAAATTTCTCGCCGTCATTTTTTCCTTTTTCGAATAGTAAATCGACCGCCGCGCAGAAACAGAAGAGATACTGCCTCGGCCTTAGGAACAACTGCGATTCTATTGTTGACAACACTTTGGGTTCGATACAGCAGTAAGCTAGGTACATCTCTTCGTTACTACGGTATTTGCAACCCGCATCGACGGTCTAATGAACTGGACGCACAAGTAATCGGTACCGTGTATAGCCCAGAAGGAGGAAGTTTTCTCGTCGTCATCGTTTTGAAAGCAGAATCAACAGCGGCGATTCGACTTTCGTGGAAAGAGAAGAGAAAAGAAGAGATACCGCCTCAGTCTCAGGGAATGACAATGAGTCCGTCATTGATACAACTGACGGTCTGATATAGGAGTAAGCTAAGCATCTTCAATACTATCAGACTACGGTATTTGCGACCCGTACCGACGGTCTAACGGGTTGAGCTGGCTCTGATCCAGCTGTCTCCCATGTTGTATTATGGTGTAAGAGGTACACAGGTTTGATTCAACATGACCGAAAAATAGGAACGAAGTGTATTTATAGAGAGCCAGATGAATAGCAAGCTTGCATGATCTTTCGTCCTATGAAGCTTCAGTATCCAGACAGAGAGTGAATAGAGTGAATAGACGTGTCTTCCCTTTTATCTTGATATCTTTTTCTGACTGGTAGTGAATAGGAACGTCAGCGTTTTTCTTGAACTTGGAGTATAGTAAAGGCAAGGACTGCTTTGTGACTTTCCTTTCTCATTCTCGTTCGCGGATATATTTAATATTATACTCCTTCCATAAGATCAAGAGATCGATTGACCCGAGATATTGCAAGGAAGAAAAAAGTAAGATCGATGAAGAACGGATATGTGATGCAAAGATAAATAAAGAATACAGTTAAAATCGAAGGAAAAAATCATGCGCAGATCAAAAGTCACCTGCACACGTAGGTGTAGATGGCAGTAGAGAAGACAAACTCATCGCATCTGTGCCCATAGCCATCTCTGGGGATCTCCATCCATCACATCAGGAACTCTGTCGATATCCATCTCGCCATTTCCAAAAACATACTGTTTCTGCATACCACGTAAGTTAAGTAACTTACGGAAAGCAGCCCATCGTAGATTCGTATTCACCACTTTATCATTATCCTCGAAAACTTCCGAGATGCATTCCAAACTCTGGGTATACCAGAACCTGCCATGAGAATTCCTCTCTTGAAGCCTAGCCAGCAGGACCAACCTATTTATATGCATGACGCTTTCGTCCCTCTGCAAATATCCATACTAATGGTATGAGTAGGGAGGTGAATCATCCATTGCTGTTCTGTCGGAGTTGGGAACCATCCCTGAAATTTTGATCCTGCCTCTTATATTCTTAAGAGTTGTCATCATCGACATCGATTCGAATGTAGTATTCTCTTTATGCAACCCAGAGGCCAGGACTCGTCACTCAACGGCATCCATCAGGAAAACACGCAAGCCTTGCTCGCTATCCCCCCTCATTTGCATCATTCATTTGCATCACCCTCTTTCTTCTATTCCCTCTTCTCTTTTCTCTTCTCCTTCGAAGCACTAGACACTCACCAACAGCTCACCCGAGCCAGTAACCACCCCTCTACACCATACCTCCCTCCACTCCCTCTCCCATCTCCCCTTCCCCAACCCTGGTCTCACCAGCATCTCACCTCACTCACAACGCAGACCATCCATACATCTAAGACCTCAATATCCAAGCCAAACTCTCATCGTAAGAGGTGCCTGAACATAACCGTCTATGATCACCTCTCCCCACCCCCCTCTCTCTCTCCCCTTCCCCGCCTCACTCTCCAATTCCACACTCCACTCCGAGATTAATCGAATCTACTTCGGGTGTAAGTAGGAATGAAATCTACAGTCCAGTACAAGGAGGGACTAGGACTACAACTACGAAAGGGGGAAACTGAAGGAGAAGTGGTTTATCTATGCCACTTAGGGGTTATAGGAAGTAGATTTTATGCGGTTGAATTTTTAAGTTCCTGGGTAGTGTCGTGTATTTATTTGCCAGATATGTGCTTGGTTTGTGGCGCGGTATTGTTTGTTTTGGTTAATTGTTTGATGAGGTGGTCTGGACCATCTGTGGGGTGTTTTTCTTGGGTTGGTCTCTTCTGTTGGTTTGTTTGATCTTGAAGTCCAGCGTCAAGATGTTCTGCTTGGTCTCTTCCGTCGGCTTTTTTTTTTTTTTTTTTTTTTTATCTCCTGGTGCTTCATGATCCCAGAGCTTCATCTATTCGACAGTATTCATTTCCGGTTCTTCGACACAAAAGGCTCCCTCTGTTTGATCTTTTCTTCGCGGGGAATTCCCTAGACGTCCTTTAAAAGCGGCGTAAACGTTCCTATACGTGTTTTAATCAACGAACCCATAAATTTCCTTGCCTTTCAGAGAAGGTGGAATGAACGAATGAATGTATGTTCCCAAAATTGGCTTCGTTGAAATCCAAAGGAAAATACGTTGTGCTGTGCAACTTTGCTTGCTGAGATGTACGTATGTATATATGAGAAAACTACAAAACAAGAAGAATAAAGAATGAATGAACAAATTACTAGAAATATATCCAACTTAGGGATATAGCATCAAAAATCAAGAAGGAAAAAAGGACGAAATGTAGTGAGGGAGTCGATACACCAACTGCTATGCGAAGCGCGAGAGAAAGTCAGGAAGAACGAAACACAACGCAAACAAATGCAAATAAAGCATCGCGTCAACAGCAGCAGTAAAAGAGACAGCAGAAAGAAAAGGAAGATCTACTCCAAGAACACCAGAACTCAACACAATATCTGCTGAACATCACTCCCGACTCCCCCCAAACCCCTCCTCTTATACATCTCTCTCCTGCCCTCCTGCCCTCCTGCCCCACTCCCAGCAACACCCAAAACCTCACCCCCCAACAAAAATAACAAGACCGACCTACAACCGCTCACTCCACCGGTCTACTTTCCATGTACCGGTTCCTCTAAGCAGCAGAAAATCTGCCCGCCGCGTTAGAGATCGGGGTTCTAGAACGCCGATGGAACAGCCATGCGCACGTTTCGAGACCTTGGAGACTGGATTGATGAAGAAGTTCTCGGTATGTAGAGGCCGGATGTTGCTATTTTTGTGTTGTGTTGGTGTTGCGATGGGCCATGGCTATGCTGTGCTGTGCTGAAACTTGAGTCGGCCTGGTCGCGGGCAAAGAAATTTTTCGAGTCAGAGGCCTGAGTAGTTGGGATAGAGGTTTAGGGGGATTTGCATGATTGGAAACTCGTGTTTGTGGATATCATATAAGAATTGTTCGTAAGTGCTGCAATTCGAGGGGTTGTGGAATCGATGATGATGTTGCGTATCAAACTTTGCTGAAGCGACGACAAGTATCACCTCGTGCTCCTCCAACACGGCAAACTTAGATCCGTGCATCTGGAATGACGTTATTGACATGTGAGATGCAGATACGATGGAAATTCCGGGGTATTACGATGGATATGTGATGAGGTACAGGAATTCTAAACCATAACGGACACTGCCTGAACATATTCTGGTCGAGAATACACATGGACACGGTAAACATCAACAACGCAGTAAACTTACTGCCTCACTCTCAATAACAAACAGGCATGGAGCAAATTCTAAAATCTTCGATTTTTCTGTATAAAGGCAGTAAACCCCTGCCAGCCAGCCTTTTCAAAACCTTATGTATACAACTATCCCGCAATTGAGCCCCTCGAATCTTTCGTCAACTGCCTCCAATTCCCTATTCCATCCTCTACTCAGCAGCAGGAGCATCCACAGCCGATGAGTTCTCAACAGGCGAAGCCGCAACCACAGTAGCGCCCTTGATCGCCTCCTCCAAAGCCTGTGGATTGGCACCTACGACCTGAGCGACCTGTTTGCCACCTTTGAAGATCAAGAATGTAGGCATGGCGCGAACTTTGAGTTCTGCTGCGAGTTCGGGGAGCTCATCGACGTCGATCTTGACAAAGTGGGCGCTGGGGTAAGTTTCGGAGAATCTGTTTTGAAGGTAGATTTGTTAGTATTCCGTTTGATAGTGATGTATAGGTGAATGGCCAAGAGGGAGTACGCCTCCAATGGTAAGTCATGAAGGCACGAGATGGACATACTTGTTTACTTGAGGGGCGATAGCCTTGCAGGGACCACACCATGTTGCGAAAGCATCGAGGACAACGACATCTTTTTCTGAGATGGCGGTTTGGAAAGCCTCCTTACTAGAAATCATAAAAATGTTAGCCTGAGCTTCTGGTGACAATATTATTGACGTACGCAAGAAGCACGTTGAGACTGGGATTGCGGCATGACGAAGATGTGAGGTCAGACTTACGTAGAGAGATTGTGAACACCCATATTGATTTTGGTACTTGTAAAAGTTCTGACGAAGTTGTTTCTTGTAGGAGTGATTGTTGATTTATTGATGATGGATCGTTGAAATGCGAGTTTGGATGATCTCAGGAAGAATGACATTCGAGTTGTATTTATGGTTGAAGGATGAATGGAGTAGAAGGGTCGGGCGAAGGGTGGGAAGTATTGCCAGTGGCTTCTTTTGGTTGATTTCTAAGAGGCGATTTCCAAGAGGGGAAGAGACGCCCTGCTTGTTCGGAGGGGTACATGCATTTTGCTACAGTACAGCCACAGCCACCAGAGCTCGAAAGAAAATTTTGGATGACGGAATCTCGCTGTTTACTAAGCAGCCATTTGATATTCCGGTCCAGACCTAGACAGACCTACCAGGTTCGGGCCAGGATACAATTGGTCGTGCTGTGTCGCATCAATGATACATACGCTGGGATTTCGGATTTCTCATCATCCATTGATTCCAAATCCTCGCCGTCTTTGTCGCCATCGCGATCTCAAATGCACCTACCTGTCGGCGATGCATGCATACTTATCTTTACGTGTCTACGCAGTTGGCCGACCGAGAAAGCCGTGCGAATGCGATTCGATGGTCGAAGAGAAGGTAGAACTAAACTGATCCTGTAGGGGATTTGAGGCTCGTCGCCTGTGAGAAGCAATGTCGCAAATAAGATTACATAGATACAGCAGCCGGATGCTAACTGAGTTACACTCACTCACTCACTCACTGTCACAACATAGTAGCTTGCTCCTATCTAGTATCCGGATCGAGCCAAGGTCAGCAAGCATCACAACCGCTTTGAGGACCGGGTTCGACAGCTTGCAACGACAATCATGATACTCCAGCATATATCCCAAACCTATTATTCATCGGCGGCGAGCTTCTTCCAAGGAGACGGAACGCGACCACTACCTCTGCCAAAACCACTACACTTCGCACTGCAAGAAGCTCTGCCTCACCATTATACATACAACCGTTCAGTTCGGTCTCAAAACACAGTGGTCCAAAATACAAGATGAGGGATGTAGGTAGAATGGTATTACAATCAAGTTGTCTATCTCAACCCCTGCCCTCTCTCCTCCCCTTCCCTCCTATATCCCATTCAATACCATCTCATCTTCTTTCTTCTCTTCTTTCCTATCCGCGCTACATAACTTTTTCCCTCACGATATCCTCTCCTCAAACTATAATTAAAATGGTCACTATTATTACTATGCTCGAGAGGCCTGCTCTTCCATCTCCCCATTTCCATACCATTCCATTCCATTTCACCCTTTCCCAGGAAAGCCATTGTGCATAGGAACCTCCAAAGGTACTATAACATTACAAATCTTGTCCTCCTGCCCGAAAATGCACAAGGATGTGAAAGGGACAAAAAGTGAAGAGAATGACACCGAATTCTTTTTCGCCCCTATCAACACCCCTATCTTTTTGTATCTCTTTTTCCGAAACCCATCGAACATACACGCAGAGAAAATTGATCAGAAGTAAATAAACCGAAAAAAAGAAGAAGAAAAAAAGCAAAAAATCTATGTGCTGGTTGGGGATATCAATCATTATCAGAAAATGAGAAAGGAAATCTGTCGTGAATCCGTAACATTAAATCGGAAAAAGGAAGAACTGGGTGTGAGTATTAGGTGATATATGCGGAGTTGATAGCTGATGCAGCTGGTTAGAAATATTCTGGGACAACGAGTATGATGCGAGACGGAGCGGATTTGCTGAAAATGGATGAAATGATACAAATAGGAGATGGTTGAATGAGCGACTGTTGTTGACAAATGAAATATATGCTAAGGAGCGTCGGGTGTCGATATTGACTGGAAAGTTTTGCAAGGAAATGTCCAAAAGAATGTGGTGCTCGTCTCGATCGTATTTCGTTGTCCCTAAATATTGCAGACCAACAGGCCAAACTGTTAATTCCACTAATATCACTCTAGCTCAAACTCATTCTCCTCGTTTCCTGTGAAGCTCTTGGTTTCAAATCAAGAAGCCTCGCACTGCCAGCGCTAACTTTTCTGACATGCCCCGACCTCCCAAAGTCGACGCTGGTAGCTCGACTTATACCAGGGCTATATTCCTCATCGACAATCTCGGCTTGAAAGCCATAGCTGTCTCGGTGGAGGCTGACTGGTGTCTCTCCAGGTGCCTCGCTACCAGACTCATCATAAAGTCCTTCCCGAGACTTGGCTCTTGGCTCCCGATGCACGACCGTGGGATGTCTTGCTACTGCTCCCCACTTTGCCTTTTCGTTGGCACCTTGTTTTTGGTTGATACTGTTGCTGTCGTCCTCGTCGCTAGATGGCATGGGTTGACCCGTTGACGCACGCTTGATCATGTTCTCTTCGTATGGACCAGGTGTAATGCGACTGAAATATTCGTCTTCCGCAATGCCGAGCTCTTCAGATGATTCAGCTAACTCCTTATAGCGCTGCTGTAACGAGCTGGCGGAATCGCGAAGTGGTGCTAGTGGCGTCTGCATCGATCCCCGCTTTGAACCAGCTTTCTTTCCTGATAGCCATGATCCTTCAGAATCAATAGAAGCGAGTGATTGTGAAAGAAGTGCTACGGGTTCCGGTGAAGGAACTTCTGTTGATCTGTGGCCACTGGTCGGAGTGCTGTCTCTAAGACGCATGGCACTTATTGGTGTGTCATGTCTCCTCTGGTCTTCCAATGATTTTCGCTGGCTACTCCTCTTATCAGGAAAATCCGTTCGAATCGGTGGGACGGTATCTGCTTCAGGAGATTGTACCCGAGAATCTGGAGGTGACAGTGGGAGTTCCGGTAGGTCTTCTCTGAATTTCGACATTGTTCGCTTTGGAACATTCGAAGTCTGCCTTATTATTGGTGTATATCCGACCTGGGGAGGAGGGCCAGTCAATACAGTCTCGCGCGATGTATTAGAAAATGATGATGTAGAGGCTCGGCTTGACCTCTTATTCCTTCTGAAGAATGATGTCCATGATTGTGGTGCCTTGACTTCAGAAGCTTGCTTGACAGGTTCGGGTGCAAGTTGTACTTTGGCTGGAGAGGGAGTCCTTGGCCTATCCACATCCATCCTTTGCGAAATGCTCGGTTGTCCCCTGGTGTGATGTCTCGGCGACGGAGGTGGTGAAATCTGGCGTGTTTCGTCGACGATGGCCGGAACAGGATCTAGAATAGGTTCGGCACGTGCGACCATGGTAGATTGAGGAAGATCAGCAATTAAAGCATTTTCATGCGGCGAAGGGTCCTTATGGAATATGTCGGCGGGACGTTTCCCTCTACCCGAATCCCAAGTGTCTGAGCCTCTCCTCTTGCTTGATGTGGAAACTGCGGAAGTACCAATACCTAACCCCGTCACTTCTCTGCCTAGTACTCCCCGCTCCATATTAACCGGTGGTGGCGTTCCATTTCGTGCTGCAGCTGCTTCTTCGGCTCTCTGCTTTTCCTGTCTCCTCGCTAGCCGCTTCTCCATCTTCATTTTCTCGGCTAGCTTCTTCTTCTCTCGTCTTTTCTGATCTCTTTCCATGAGCTCCCTAAGTTCTCGCGCATCGAGGTCATCGGCGAGCTCATCTATCCTCTTATTTGCCTTCAAAACTTCTTCCGGAATATGTATACGATCTGATATTCGCCTTCTCTGTGATTCTGATCTGTCCGAGCCAAAGCCACTTGCGCCGGGCACATATCGAGGGTTTTCTGAATATCGAAGCGTAGGCCTAGGTGCCAGGGATTCGAGCGCGGACAATTTGTACGACGTTTGGTATTCCGAGTTTGAAGACACCGAGGAATGCATCGACTCGGCCGTTGGTAACGAGATGTCTGAATGTGGATTCTGAAAATTTCGCTTTAAACCAGTACGCATCTTTTTGCTGTCCTTCTTCATTGGTCGACCAGAAGATCCGGATTCCACAGCCGGCCGTTGTGGCATGAAAGAAACCATTGCTCTGATTTCCTCTTCTCGATTGTGCTCCTCCTTTCGCTTTTTGCTCGATTTCCGTCGTGGAAGGTCTTGTGCACTTCTCTTATGTAAAGTTGGCATCCTCTGCCAATAATCTGAAGTCTCGGCTTGTTGAGATGGTGCCCCAATTGTTGTTTCTCCTTTGGCAGACTTGACCCCGACATCCGTGGGTAGCGGAGGAACTGAAGGTCTATGCGCGTCTCGGGATTCTCGAGGTACTTGTATACTGTCGTTTCGACCAGGAGAAAAACTATAAGTCCTTTGCCTTTCAGACTTTTGTAGTTTTTTCGAATCCCTTGAAATTTTTCTTCTCTTTTGGCTGTCTCGTCGGCTCGTCCTTCTTTCAGGGACTAATAATGGGTTTGAAGGGTTTAATTCGGACCCATTATGCCTTCCAGGGTCTCGCTGAGTCCCAGCGTTATGCATGGTTGAGTCTTCCGAGCGAGAGGTATCTGCCCCACCACGCGATGCTCTGCGGATGCTTTTCCAACGAAACCGCCACATGCCCATCTTGCCATTGATATGTATGATGTGTGTGTGTACAGCCTTTCGATATGAGAATGCAAACAATGTGAGGGATGTTGAACCAGAAATGGATCCAACGTTGAGCCTTCTTTGGTAGCTCTAGTTCTTGCGCGCGTTGACCATTGCCAAAGTGTGAAGCACCGGCCAAGCTATTACTGCTTGAAAAACCGTTAAGGCGCCTAACTCAACGAGGGCTTTCCTTGTCGCAGATTAACAAATACAGGATTGGTTTGTAGAAGTGGAATTCGTGTGCGCTCGCATGACTTCATTCAATTCTTAGTCGCAATTGGGGGTTTTCGGTGTTATTGCGTGGAAAGGACCAGGTTTGGACGGGGTTTGGTGGGCTATAACTCGTAATTCGAAGAGTCGAGAACGGATGGGGGGGGGGGGATAAATGGTATACGAGTTCTGCGATAGCCAGGGCAGACGAACGGACAGGCGAGAGGGAAATCTTTCGTAATAAAATGGGGGGGGGAGAAATTCGAAACGATCGAGGGAATGTACGAAGTAATATGAGGTCTAATTCGAGCAGTATCTGAGTCTGAGTTTGGAATCCTTCTTTTAATTGCGAAAGTAAGGGAGGACGAAGATAATATTTAAATGGGAAGATATGGTTGGTTGGTTGGTTGGTGTGGAGCGAGTATTTTTATAAATTTTTTTTTTTGGGTTGGTTTTTTATTTTCGGTTCGGGGTTTTTATTTTCGAGATTGAATTGATCGGAAAGAGGGAGGAGAATGGGGAACGAGGTGGATGAATTGAGGGAAGTAAAATCCTGTTGTGCTTTTTTGATTCCCAGGGTTTGGGTATAATGGACGAGGGCGAGGATGATGGGAGCATACGCATAGATACGCAGCACAGCCAGTCCCGGTAGTTGTGAGAAAGTTGTAAATTTGGAAAGGGAAGAGGAGGGAGGAGGGGGCGTGTGGATGGATTTGGGGGGGGTGGTGGGTGAAAAGCAGGTCCCAGAAGCCTTTACGAAGAGCAAGTAAGTAGAACGGAACGGCTAAGCGACCAACGACCAACGACCAGGTAACCAGGTCCGTAGTTCGAAGGCGTTTTTGCCTCTCTCATGCTCTGCTTGCTTGCCTTGGCCCGCTTGCTCTCTTGCACCTGCTTGCTTTGCGACGCCCTGGCTGGTCGGTCGAGGGTTGGGTCGAGGGTCGAGGGTCGAAGGTCGAGGGTCGAGGTCTTCTACTTCTACTTCGACCTCGACTCCCCTGCGAGGAATATCGACTCCCCTGTGCCGTGAGGATTAATCCCAGCAAGAACCAATGCCCCAATCCACAAATGCGAATCCAAACCCAGCGAGCCAGGTACAAGGACACAAGGACCGGGAAAAACGACTGCGAGTGAAGTTCTTTTTGCTTCCCTTCTTGATCTAGACTTTGCAGAGCAGCGACGATCACTCAGGTCCATACACATAGTACTTACTGTAAGTATGTACTAGAGTAATGTTTTTTTTCTTCGGTGGAGCCAGTAGTTAACTTACAAAGTACCTCTCGTAAGTTGCCAAAGTACATACGCATGCTCCGTACAAGTATTGAATAACGGGGAGATATCACAGTGCATATGAAACCGTCTCGCCCTATTGAGACATGCGGATCTTAAGATCAACCAATTCTAATAGTCCGCCATTGTCACTTGCATAAGAAAAGTACACGTACCCGTACTCGTACCCGTTAGCACAGTACCGGTAGCTTTCCCCAGGTTCATTTCTTTTAGAGCGTGGAGTTAGTTCGATAACCCTAAGACCAGAACCTGTCGCCTAGGCAATTCTTAATAAGACACTCTTCATCCACCTTCTCCATCTCCATCTCCATCTTCATCTCCATCTCGCAGTTAAAGCACTAAGCACTAAGCACTAAGCAACCAAGCATCAATGCATCAAAGCATCAAAGCATCAAAGCATGAGAGAAGTGAGGGATTGAAGCATGAGAGACGTGAGGGATTGAAGCATTACCAACGGAAATGGGTCAAATCTCACCTGCTCTGTACCCTCATCCCGCAGCCGGAATACGAAGAAGCCAAGGCATTGTTAATTGCCTGACTTAATAAGGTACATCGAGCTAGCAGTTGCAGGTCCCCCGATTCTGCCAAAGGACAAAGTACCGTACCTCGACTCGACTCCTCTCTCATACAGTCGAACTATCAATTGTGGATAGCTCACCCACATACTGCAGTTCTGCGCCATCAAGCAACTACAGTAACTATCGCTCTGCAATACGAAGACCCAATATGTACTGCATCAACCTACTTGCGGAGTGCATACTCTTTTGTACTCACTCCCTGTGTACTATCCGAATTGAAGTCTGACACGTAAGGATAATACTGCAAGACGATTGCGAGTATCGCCGAACCGCAGGGGTAATGCAATGCTCGTGGCAGTGTATAGGTCCAAAGATGGCGTACTTTCAACGACTGCATACTTACACCCATCGTACTCTACTGTAAGTAAGGTTGGCAGCGCTGCAGCGCAGCGCAGGCAGTTGGAAAGGCAAAGGGAAAGGGAAAGGGAAAGGTAAGAGCAGAAAAAGCTGCATCAAATCAATCAAATCAAAGACCAAAAAAAGTTCCAAAGGTGGTCAGTCTTTTTTCCCCGCCATGTCTCATCTGCTCTCCCAGGTGATCATATCAAACAGCACTAAGAACAGCGACGGTGCCGATGATCTCCAAATCTTAACATCTTATTCCGCCACAAAGTCTGAACTTCTTCATCATGGTTGGTTCACTCAACTGCGACTGAACCGCGATTCTGATGCAATTTTTTCTTCAACTTTTATCATGGAAAAGTAAATGATTCAGATGCATCAAAGCACCTTCTTAGTCTTCTGCCTAGTCTTTGGCCAACGTTTTGATATCGACATTGCTGGGCCGATGCGATTGAGCAGCCATTGGTACTTCCATAAGGTTGTGTGGTACTTGGGTACTTGGGTACTTGGGTACTTGGGTACTTGGGTACTTGGGCACTGACGTCGGAGAGTCAGCACAATGATGATGCTGGCACACACACACACACACACACACAAAAAGCCATTGATTGACACATACACACAAAAAGCCATTGATTGACACATACACACAAAAGCCATTGACTGTCATTATTATTCTTGTCCGTTTCATAGTTTCATGGTTCCATGGCCAGGATTCTTGATGATGTCCGTCCTATCTTTCCTTTTGCATTTCACGCTATCAGTATCATGCCGTACGTACTTGACCTTCCACCCTTCACCCTTCGCCCTTCGCCCTTCCCTTTCTCCGTTTCCCTTGAAGCTTCTCCACCGCCAAACATAGCGAAACCTATCCCGTGTGCCCTTCATAACGGGGAACTTTGAGAACCACCCGAGAGGTCCCACAATAACGGAGAACATACCGAAAACCAAGAAGGTCCAATATGCGACGAGGGGGGCGGGGAAGGAAAAGCAAGTACAAAGCATGTTCGGTAAAATCCAAAGACGAAAACATGTTCGGTAAAATAAAAAGACGAAAAAAGCAAAAGAAAAGCAAAAGAAAAACAAACGCACGACAGAACAATGCACATACGGAAGTACTCTGCACGTCCTCTGCACGTACAATGAATGCACAGAAAGGCAGTCAGCCCAGCTTATGCTATGATTGGCTCTTCCTGGGCCCAAGTGACGCGTTCGGCCAATAAGAGCAGCCATGTAAGGGCCATCTCCAACCGGAGGGAGCATTTAGAGTTCAACTACCTTCGGATCCCTCCATTTGCTAATTCTTACAAACCAATCACGTTTTCATCTTGCAGCCAAATGGCATTCCTGGAGCCTGAGGTAATTCGCTCGTGTAAGTTATCGATACTCTCTGCTGTATCAACGTCGAATGTCCAAGGTCGAATGTCGAATGTCGAATTTGAAGGTACTGGCACGACCAGCCGTTCTCATGAGTCGGAAATTGCGCAGCGGTACAGATGTCCAATCACACCTTCACACTATCAATATCTCATTATCACATTATCACATTGTGGGAGAGACAGCATCAGTCCATCAATCGCCTCGTTTACCAGGCGCATTAAACTTTCGGTACGGAAGTACCATATATCACATACCCGTTTGCCCCCCCCCGTTTACCCAGCCAGATCTTTTTATCCTCGTCTGACTCTTTCCCTTCATCCCAATTTCCATCAGAAACCAACTTTCCGACCTCTTTCACTGGTCCCAACACACGAGACAGACAGAGCGAAAATAACCTCTGCGTGTACTGTACTGTACTGTCTCTGCTTACTACCCAGACATCCTACATCATCCATACCTTCCTTCTTCCAGCCTCCAAATCTCCAACCTCCAACTCCAATACCCAAGACCAAGACCAAGACCAAACACCTTCAAGCCACACAGTCTCGGGCTGAGTCTAAGTTTAAGTCTAAGTCTCAGTCTCAGTCTCAGTATTTCTCTTCATCCATTCATCGTATACCTACCTTTAAGTAAAAGCAAAGTAAACCAAAGTAAAGCAAAGCAAAGCAAATTATTATATCTGGAGACAGACACACTTACTATACTGTAACACACACACACACACACACACGTAGAGTATCCTAATCAGCCCATCTATCTCCATCCATCCATCCTCCTGTAACCTATAACCTACATACAACCTATACTCCGTCTGCACTGCACCCGAGTAACTCTTCCATAATATAATGAATAACTTGACTTAGCAGGAGCAGGAGCAGGCGTATTTCCTCCCTCCTTTCCTCCCTTCTCCTTCTCCCCCCCATAACTTCCCACACTATACCTACAGTACATTACATTACATACCTATCTATCTATCTATCCACCTACCTACCCACCTATCTATCTATCCACCCATGGTATACGATATCCTCCATCTACGTCTACGTAGTTGTAATTCCGGATTTGGATTTTCAACATACTGAGTGTAGTATAGTGAGTGCAGTATAGTGAGTGTAGTGAGTGCAGTGTAGTGTAGTGTGGGCACTCTATAATTAATTACTTATATATACATGTATACACACACATATATATATATAAAGAAGAGAGAGAGAGATTAAAAAAAAAAAAGGAAGAAAAAAAAAAAAAAAAAAGGAAAAAAAAAAAAAAAAAAAAACATCCTCACCTACCTACCTACCCTACCATAGGGCTGGCTGGCTGGCTGGCTATAAAGTATAGTGTAGATATAGACGGACGGACGGACGGACGAACACTACTAACTATATTATATCATATCACAAGCTTCAGGAAACACAGATGGAAAAAAGAAATATGTAAAAAAAAAAAAAAGAGTAGAGAGAATTATTTTATTCACTAATCATCATATCGTATCCATTCATGCCCTTCCCTTCCCCTCAAGCACAATCAAATCGAACCGAATCAAATCTATCTGAAAGTCTATCCACACAACGAAGATATACATGTTATGCCAAGCCAAGCCAAGCCAAGCCAAGCCATGCCATGCCATGTATGCTACAATGTATATCCTCTTCTTTTTCTTCTTCCTCCATCATCATCTCCATCTTTCATCATAATGAAGACGACAAGACGGATCAATTGAGAAGAGAAGAAGAAAAGCTTCGAATAGAGGAAGAAGAACAAGGCAGAAACTGCAAAATGCATTTCCTCCATTCACCCTCACTCAGAAAAGAACTCCCCATCCAATGCGCGCTCTAAAAAAACAAAAAACAAAAAAAAAAAAAACAAAAACAAAAACAAAACGAGGATTCACAAATCAATAAACCATCCTTTCAAAAACTCCATCATCATGTGTCCCCGAAGTATTACTTTTACGTACTCCATCCCATGCCATGCTCGATGTAACTGTTATTGTTCAAGAACTCTCCTGTTTTTCGTTGCTGCCGCAGCTCCATCCATTCAATATACCAAACAACAACCAACTACGAACTCTCCTTTTCAGTCTCCTCATGCACACCCGCCATATAACTAAACTGACCACCACCCGCAGCCCATACCAATTTCTTCCCCTCAATATTCCTATTCTCAAGCTCCGTTGCAACATCCACATCGCCTTCCTCGGGAATACCCGTTTGACGGAACTCATTGAAACCCCACGAGTAGTGAGGAGCTCGGCCATCCGGACCAAGAACAATGGCGTGTTCACCGCCACATGCGATGAATGATCCCTTGAAGGGTAAGGCGGTAGGAACCGTTATGACACCAACCTTGCCAGTAGGGTCGGGAATAGTGATTTCAGGGTCAACCTTGCTTAGATCCAAGCCAGTAGTCCCATCACGAGCCTTACCCCAAGCCAAAACCTCGCCTTCTTCTGTGAGGGCCAAGCTGTGAGCGTTACCTCCTGCCAACATCTTGATCTTCTTGCCCTCAAGACTCTTGATGACTGTAGCTTTTGGAGTGACTTCTTCATATCCACCGTCTTTGTTGTAGACGAAGTGACCGCATTGGCCCATATTATTCGCGCCCCAAGAATATACTTTGCCATTTTTGTGTAATGCAAAGCTGTGCTCAGAGCCAGCGAAGATGCCAACGATGGCACCCTTTGGCAGTCCAAACTCGGTAGGAACAAGTGCATTTAACCTTGTCCTCTCGACAATTCTTCGTCCAAGTTGGTTGTGCTCTCCAGCACCCCAGGAGAATACCGCACCCTTTTTGTCAAGAGCCAGGTAGTGATTGTTTCCAGCGGCCAACTTGACAATATTCTTCAAGCCTGGAATGAGCATAGGAATTGGTGCTTTCTTGACCTTCTTGGTAAAGCCCATAGGTCCATCCGCACCCTTGTGCAAAGTTAGCTCGGTTATCCTGAGTATTGGTGTTATAACTTACTCTAATTTCTCCCCAGCCATATACTAATCCTTCTTGCGTAACGGCAAAGGTAGCGCTGTCACCAGCAACAACTTGTGTAAAGACAGTGCCCTCTGGCACATTGTCCATCTCAACTTGGGTCGGTGTATTCTCCCTTGGATTCACAGTAGGCTCATCGTCAGAATCATCATCAGATTCTTCGGCGGCATCAATATCCTTTGTTGGCGCTTCCCAGAAAGTATCTCTGCCTAACGCGCCTCCATCGTTAACTCCCCAAGTAAGGATCTTATTGTCCTTTGTAAGAACTGCGCCATGCATACCACCAGCAGCCATACTGACAACACCAGCAGCGGAAGCGCTCAGTTTTGGGTTAAGCACAGGACGAGGAAGAGTTGTTTTCTTGGAAGCATCACCAAGACCAAGCTCTCCGGCTTCATTGCACCCGAAAACATAGATGTCCAAGATTTGAGTAGGAGCGATATTAAGTATGGGCTTTGGCTTCTCAACCTTGGGTACGACGATCTTTGCTTTGGCGACTTTAGGTTTTGGCGAAGCTTTCTTCACCTTTGTAGTGGTAGGGGGCGGGGTGTGTTTGGCAGACGCGTTATCTGCCGATTTCTCGGTGGGTGGTGGAGTAAGAGATTTGGTTGTCCTCCTTTTCTTTGTAGGTTGTGCAACAGACTCATCCTCTTCTTCCTCGCTGAGTTTGCGCTTGTTGGATTTGGCGGCTGCTTTAGCTGGAGCAGCTTTCTTTGCAGGCGCGACTTTCGTGATAGTCGTCTTCTTGATAGTGGTAGTCTTGGTGGTAGTGCTGGTAGTCTTCTTTGGGGCTGGTGCTACCTTCTTTGATGCAGGAGTTGGCGCAGCAGAAGTCTTCTTAGGGGCCGCGGGTCTCTTCGCGATACCACTCTTCTTGGGCGCGACAACACTCTTCGCTGACCCTTGAGAAGCTGTAGCATCAGGCTTGGTGACTTTGCGAGATGAAGCTCGAGTCGGAGATGAAGCCTTCTTAGGAGGCATTGTGATGTATTTATGTGATGTATTTGCGACGTGCGTTGATGGAATGTGTGATGGTGGATTCGTAGTGCTCAAGTAAGAGGTGGTTGAGAGTACTATAGAGATAGGGGGAAGAATCAAGGATGCACCACAAGGGTACAGTTCAAGTAGAATTTGATGAATTTGTAAGATTGGAATTGAATTGGAGTTGTTTTCTCTTTTAGTATCGTCTTGGATGGTGGTTGTGTTTTTCTGTCGCGTTCCTACAATAACAGAAATTTAGAAAAATCAACATCACGATGGCTATTGTCGTGACTTTAGCCATTCCTGTACAGGATTAGCGGAAAAGCTTTACTTCCTATTTTGGCCATATAGTAGGCAGAATGGTGCTGGAGTACACATCATTGGACGAAGCTTCTTTGTACGGTACCCGAAGGCGGTGGCACAGATTTTAGTAAGCATTCCGGGCATCGGCGGGTTCTCACAGCATTGTTTTGATATCAAGCGAGCGAATTTCGAACGTTTCGTTACTCAAATAATGTCCACCAAACGAAGCATGTGTAACAAAGACACGAGAGAAGTCGAGTTTGCACTGCTGTACCGTGTCGAGCGGGTACGAGATGTTTGACTCTGTCCAGTGTTTACATTGTCGTCGGAATTGCTGGCGGTAAACCTGCCCAACCAGCTCTGCATAACAATCTGGCCAATCATGCATGACCAAAGACATTCTATTCTGTTATGAGTAGATAGATGTTAACACAGCATACCAGTTTGCTTACCTCAAGTCATAAACAATAAAACCACGCTCAATCTCACGCAAGAAAGTCCATTGTTCTTGAGTTATATTATCTCGTACCTGACATTCACATCTGCAAGTCATGGCAGCGGCAATCGACAAAAATGATTCCATGTATTCTTTGATAAACAATCATTATTCTGGGCTTGCTCGTACAGTTCCTCATGATTCAGAGATATCTCAAAAGATTGCAAAGGCATTTGCTTATGACGACGAGGATTTGGGTGCCATACCTGCTGGTGCCAACCTGGGTGTTTCCTGCGGTAACCCAGTAGTGCTGGGCAAACTAAGGCAGGTGAGCTTCGATCTCAATCTAACATCTGTTTTGAAAGTCACTCACACCGAAGCTGGCATTACAATGCCGCCAAGCGACTCGGAAGGCTTTCTTGAGCTTTGGAGTAAAAGAAGGCTACGTTTCGCCACACAGAAGTGGCGGGAAAGTCTGATCGGGCTTATGGCTTACTTGACATATAGGGCGAAGTTGTAGTAGATCTAGGCTGTGGTGCTGGATTTGATATTTTTCAAGCCGCAAACAAGGTTGGCGAGACTGGGAAAGCGATCGGAATAGACATGTCTGAGGTACGTGTTTTATTATATGATCCGGCCAATGGATATGTTTAAGGTTGTCCATTAATCAGTAATTCGACCTTCTCTAACCTTTCTCTCCCTTTCAGGAAATGCTCACACGAGCTCGACTCAACGCAGCAAAGTCATCAGTCACGAACGTCGAGTTTCATCAGTCTCTCATCAGCTCTCTTCCACTCCCAGCGGAGTCAGTGGACTGTGTAATAAGCAATTGCGTAATAAATCTCGTCCCTAAATCAGACAAACCCAGCGTCTTTTCAGAAATCTTCAGGGTACTTAGAGTTGGTGGACGAGTGGCTATCTCCGATATCCTCGAGAAGAAAACTATGACCGAAGCTATGCGACAGGATATGGGACTCTTGGTTGGATGCATCTCCGGAGCCAGTGCAGTTGGAGAGTACGACGCATGGCTACGCAAAGCTGGCTTTCAAGGTATGTCTCAACCTGATCAATGACGACCCTGAATTAGTTTGGCTGATAGCTAGTTGCAAAGATATCATGATAGTAGATAAAAAGCATGATTTGAACGTTTATAAGATATCGGAGGTCTTCGAAATCAAGGACAAGCTCGTTACAAGCAGCACAGATATTTCTACGACAAGTCCTAGCTGTTGCTGTGGGAATGGCCCATCGCTCAACAAGGGAGATTCCAGTAGACTTGCAGAGATCGACTTCAATGAATGGGTCGGTAAGTCACCAATCCTCATTCCTTCTTTTTTATGTTCAATACAATCTGTTTTGAAGTAAGTATCACTGGCCTCTGAGGCGTGATGCTCGTATGGAAAGAGAAAATTTGTTGGAACGCACAACTTACCAAAGAAAAGTCTCTTTACTTTGCTAACGAAAGACAACCATAGGGTCGTTTGACATATATGCCCTCAAGCCAGGTTATGCTTTGGAAGAGCCTGCAACTTGATCTACATACAAGAAGCTGAAAATAAATGCGCCACTTTGTAGTGCCAGCTGTCCCAGCCAATCGTGAACCCGGTTGCAAACCTTCGTGCAGGAGGGTGCAGCCTAGTGGCTTACCTCAAGCGTTATATGATTCATACTTCCCGCTCTCTCCATATTAAGTTGAACTTATGCGACAGGCCTCTTCCCATTATGACATCTCAAATATATGAAATGAAGCACCCTGCTGAAGACCCTCGTTGGCTATCAGTCAAAGATAAATACGCAAAAGTCGTGCGAAAGCTGGTATCACGCAATCCAACACTTGGCAAGCCTGATCCCAAAAAGCAACGGCTTGAATCTCGTACAGGATCCTCACGATCCGCAATTCTCACCATCAATTCTAATCAAACCGTAACACCTCAGCAATTCACCACCGCCTCAGACATCAAAGAATACTTCCTACAGCGTTGGAAAGCCGAAGAAGACGGCATTCGCAAGCCCACAAACTGTATACACATCCTCGAAGGTCTAGACCCAGCATTTGTAGACGTGTATGGTTCGTATTTCATGATAAATCCCATATTCTTCGCCAAGCAGGATAGAAATGATGTGTGGGATCTAGCAGATCTTCAAGATGATTACAGTGACACTGAACTTCTTCCTTCACTCACCGATCCAGACAAGTATTTCCGGCTCAAGTATAGAGAGATGAGGAGGTTCGGCCCAGAGTTCAGCCATTGGCGAACCATTTGCGCGGTAACAGGGTCTCATCTGGCTGCAATTGGATTTCAATGGAGATTAGACAGTGTAGCTGCTGTGGAAAGAAAATGCTCGTTTTGGTTTAGGGAGGCGGGCGATGGGTTAGAGGGATGGGATGGTGCGTCTTCATAAGGAATTATAAAGCTATTTTCGTGGAAATACTGACATTCTACACCAGCTATCATTCTGTGCGATCCGCCCGTTCGTAGGGTTTTCCATGGGCGTAGCATAATCCCCCAAGCTATGGGAAGTACACCGTTCCAAGGCGGCTATTTGGATTTTCTCGATCTCAATACTCTCATGAGAAATAGCGAGGGCGCATTTAAAGAGGGCCCTCCAAGGACTTCTATGTTCGATGATCTCTGCTTTTACTTTGAGAATCACAGCGATGTCCTCTTCGCAGCAAAAGGCACAACTCCAGCTTCTATGGCGTCGATCTTTTTGAAGAAAATTGTGGCTTCTCATTACATGAAATTAATTGACTATTTTGAGCTTGTTCTTCAGAGACTCGGCCAAGTAAGTAGAATCACATATACCTCATCGTATTTTCCTCTTACCCACATTTTCACGATCCCCTCTATACTAATTCATACACCACGCAGATGGAATGGCGACTCTCCCGCCACATCGACCTCGAATCCACCAACGACTGGCCCGAAAAGCGCGAGCAATGGAGCAGTCTACAATTCACGCTCCGCCGCCTCACCGAGTACTCCACCGACCTGCAAAGCATTCTCTCCAGTCTGCAGGTCCCTCCCACAGCTCTCGAGTTTCCATCTCAGCGTCCTGGCATTCCATCTTCTTCTCCTTCTCCTTCTACTTCATCTCCTCTCCCGCCCCAACTGTCCACCGACCTCGACTTCCTCTCCATCCACACACGCTTACTTTCCCTCAAATCCCGCGTCGTCTCATCAATGACTTCCGCACAAACACTCTCCTCCCTCGTAGCGAACCGCGATGCCCTAAACGAAGCGCGCAGATCGGTGCGAGAAGCGCGGAACGCAAAGGCGTTTACGATCATCGGGTTGGTTTTCATCCCGTTGGCGTATACGAGTGCGCTGTTCAGTATGAGTGGGGAGTATGGGCCTGGGGAGGGGCGGTTCTGGGTTTACTGGGCGGTGGCGTTGCCGATGATGATTTTGGTTTCCGGGGTGGCTTGGGGGGTGGCGAGGGTGGATGAGGTGGAGTGGCGGAGGTGGGGGAAGGTGAAGGAGAGCTGATGAGGTGAGGTGGAAGAGGGGCTTATTCTATGGATAGGTGAAGATGATTTTATTGTATGCATTTGTATTTTCTCTAATAACGTCTTCGTCCGAACCTACAAAAAATGCATGCACAGCAAGCCAAACGCCTGGGTATTCCTCTTCCAACGTGAGCTCCCCCTCGCATAATCATAAATCATCATCACCCAGATCATCAAAAAACTCACCCTCATCCTCACCCTTCTTATCAAACCAGCCGCCAAAGTCAAGTTTCATAAGTAATCTATCGACCCTCCCCACCTTCGCCGGAACATACGCGCCTTCCTCTCCCAAAACCAATTCCTCGTATCCACTATCCCATCCATTCTTATCCTGGTCGATATCCCTAAGACACTTGACCAGTTCTTCGATAGCGGATTTGACTTTATTCGCGATGAGGACGAGTTGTTCTTTGACGTCTTTTTCCTCCTTGTGGAAATCGGAAAAGGCATCGACGACGCCTTCATCGGCTTCGAGATCGAGGGATTGCCAGATGGAGTGGATGCGATGAACGAGGGCTACTAGGTGGTCGATCTGTTGGAGGAGATGGTATAGAGGGTCTGTGAAGGATGTGTTGGTAAGCAGTAGGCTAGATGCGAGCGTAGCGAGATATTTTCGGTGCGCATCTGCGAGTGTTTGCGGGTCGTGATTATGGCTGGATTCTGGGGTTTGCGCGTGATTTGCCTCTTTTAACCATATATCTTCTTCCATTTCTCGAGCTTCAGATGCTTGAATGTCTCTTGTGAGCCAAGTCTTGAATCCTGACCATGTTCCTTGAACGACTTCGCCCTGAAGGTATGCTTCTGTTTCGCCCAAAAAGAACACCGCGGCGCTACTGGTTGCCCACACGCTGCGCATAGCTTGAGATCGCTCCTTAGCTCTAGTGCGGAGGGTGATAACTTTCTTTCGTCCAAATTTGGAGCTGCCTTTAGGGGGACCAGGAGGCGCCGGGTGATCACGTCGTAGTGATGTTATCTTCCAGAGATTTGTTAAACGAAGATGTGCTCTATGAACAGCTAGTAGATATGCGTTGATAGTAGAATAGATCTGTGTGTCTGAAGGAGTAAGGAACAAATCCAGGGGCGAAGGAATATGAAGGGAGAGTGCTACTGGAACAGAGAGAAGGAGATTGCGAAAAGGGGTTGGTGCCATTGTGGAAGATTCCGAAAGCCTCTGGCTCGTCTTTCCCGGAGTGTTTGGATTTGCCTTTGTGATATTGAGTTCCATAAGGTCCCGCGCAAGCTCAAGTAATTCGTCCTCATCTTCGTCCTCATTTCGACCTTGCTGTGCTCCCATTGCTGCCCAAGTTCTTGCCAGGACGGCAGAGACTTCACCTTCCTTAACAATGATGTTACCAAGACCCTCTCGTTTTTCATACGCTACGTTGTCTGATCTCCTCCATCGAGATCTAATCTTCTCATCAGCCTCAGAAATGAGTGCTATCGCAAATTCTCCCCTTCCAAGCAAGAAGAATTCCCTTAGAAGTGTCAAAGTTTCTATGACTTTCGAGAGAGGCAAAAGTTTCTGTAAGGTAGTTTGGGATAAAGAGAGGCGAATGGAGGCTACGACTCTTGCGAAATTGGCACCGTTGATTGGGAACTTCAGCGCTGACAGTTGCCGCAGATGTGAAGATAGTAGATCAAGCTCGGGCGATGAAGCCGAAGAAATACCCTTGACTCGAATGTGGTTCAAGGATCGGCCAATGAAGAGTAGCGATGAGGTCGTGGCGTCCGATACGAAAGCAGGAAGAAGCTCCTTATTGCTTTTGTATTCCTATGCTTCGTTAGTCCTCGTCAAATCTGACCATAGACGTTGATGCAAGAGCGTACCTGTTGATCATCTATCTGCACGAAAAAATCCTCCTTGCCAAAGCTTGGCAACCTCCCATACAAAATCCACGCAGAGACTTGCTTCAACCAAGCAGTCTCTGCAGCCTTCACTAAACTTAAAGCTGCTTCCTCAATATCCGCAAATCCAGTCTGTACGGCATTGCACAACTTGTCAATGATCATTGCCCCACTGCATTTCTTCTCACCAATACCCCTCATCATGTATTCCACAACCTCCAAGAACCACTCCATCCGCCTTGTCCATCCTGAGAATTTCTCCACAATGTATGTCAACGGCACAATGTTGTATGCGCCCACGCTCCCTGCATCCTTGCGCAAGATGCTGCTTTCAACCTCGAGCACTTTCCGCTGGAAGTTTTTGAGATGGATCGAGCTGATAGCTGTTGCCACAGCTTGGCAGATACTCGAAGGATGCTTGGTCGAAATTGTATTTGTATGAGCAAGGAGCTTGCAGTGCAGGTCACTCAAGCGGGCGACGGAGGAAAGGAGGGACTTTTCGGAGGGTGAGAGTATAGAGGATGAGGATGTATGATCGGTGGTGAGGAGTGGAGAAGGATGCCCTGAGAGTGAGAGGAGTATTTCGTGGAGCATGTTGCTCGCGGTCTAAGCATAGTCAGTACACCATCCAGATGTCAAACTGTATAGAAGTAGTACGAGGCTTTTCCCCTCCCTTTGATCCAGTCACTGAAATCCTGGATTAACAATATAGTAGTACCTAGTAACTCAAATCGACACATCAATTCAACGCATCTTCCTTATTAAAGGCACTCGGGCGCAAAAAGAAGCTTGCGCTTAAGCTGATTTTGAATCAATGATAGGCGGATGAGGTTGTAAATTTCCTAATCGAGTCGCAGTTCGATGTCGCGCGCTGCGGGGACGCGACGGATAAGCCGAGATGAGCTTAGGCTACTAATACCTTCCGGCAGTAACTACCCACTGCAACCCACCATGGGTAACTAACATCTGTTATTGATATATTCTTGAGAGGAAATGCAATTCATGATATATCATCCATATCTAAATATATATTAATTAAGGTAGGATTTCTACAAGAATCCCTTGGTTAGATCAGAATTTGTTTATCTAATTTGTTCCCGAAGAGGCATGTGGCCTGCCAGGAAAACCGGCATCGAATATTAAATATGGTGAAATTGAGTATAAAGGGTTGGCAGTGAGGAATTCTTTCTATGCATAGAGATGATTTGGAAGAATAGGATCTTATTGGATAATCATCTCTAAGTTTGTCTTTCTTGTGAGATCACTCCCGAGAACCTTTTCTTTTTCGAATGAATAGGCAGAGTGGAAAAGTTAAAGGTTATGGAGGTTCGGTTGAAGAGCTTCTGGGAAGTCAACGCGGGAAGAAAGAGCCGGCTTCGCAGTGGTCATGTGTTTGGGAATTTATCATATGTGACTCCAAGACGGCAAATGCACATTGCCATGTCGGTCTGACACTTCTGTCAATTTGATATTATTTTAGCTCCATGAACATTAAGTGTTAGCTAAGAATGACGTTCCGTCAAACTGCGTTTCAACTTCTGTTCCTTGAAATAAGACCGTCCCAACCAGGTTCCTCTCATTTTCTCTCACAGCTGTTCATCCAATAGCACGAATCTTAAGCACCGTCATATCGCTCGTACGGAAGCCTTGCAATATCTTCTTCCTTCGAGTAATTCATGCGTGAAAGAACCAACCGCTACTGCCATAGTCCCCGCAGCAATGACACTGAGCTTCGCGAGTACCGCCGCTCCATAACCACCCATAGCTGCACTCTGGAAGAATGCAAACAAGCTACCAGAAGCAACATTTCCAATGAGGGATTGAATAAGTGCTGCGATAGAACCTATTGACAAATAACTGTTAGAAGTGTATTTTGGTTGTTGTAAGGATGCCTCAATGTGATCTTGGGGCAGATGAAGAGGGGACAGAAGTGACTTACCGATAGCTGGACCGTACACCGTGAATCCAAGTATTCCTAGAATGATGATGGTACCTCCTGGACACAAGAGAAGAAAAGCGCAGATGGCGGTCATCCAAGGGTGCTCCTTCATTGTGTTGATAATGTATCGTGTTACTGGTGACACACACTCCAGCCAAACGCGACGAAGACATGCGAGAAATTGACTGACAATACGTTGGACGTTTCCATGAAGCCAGCTTTTGACTGCTTCCAGAGCATCGCTAACAGAAACGATGAGTCGCCGGACGCTACGTTTGAGGGCTCGAAAGATTTTCATGGTGTTGGAGGCTTTGGAAATGTGACTTGGGCTCCTTAGAAGTAATTGATTCGGATGGGTGTTTGTAGAGAACGCGTTTTAGTTGCTGCTAGAGAAACAGAGAAGCAATTGAGCGGTTAAAAGCTTGAATAAAAGAGGAGATATTAAGGTAAAGAGACTCGATTGATCCGTAGCTGATCTACGGAAAACGGGGACCCTTATGGGTATCCCAAATGAGCCCTCATGGCTCATAGATTACACTATTTGGATGGCAAATTACACTGGTAAATGAGTATGTACGAAATACGAACTATTCACTTCTGCAGGAGAAGATGTTTGTTAAAGCAGACGAGGGTTCACACTTCTGAAGGTGGACTGGTAGCACAGAAATGGGAATTACAAAGTACTGAGTTTCATTGACGCAAACGCGAATATAAATGCAATATGCAGTCGTCCGCAATGAACAAGGGATAGATCACCCGACTCTGCGAGCCTTCTGGGCTTTCTTACCAACGACACATGTGTAACCTTCCGGAGAACAACCTGAGCGATACAAACAACTACGCTCTATACGCAATATGCTAGAGAAGAAAGTACTTTTCAAGTGCACCATTTAGCCTTAGATCCCGAAGAACTTTCCTCATGCTTGCTTTTCTGTCGAGTTCCATGCCCAATGTATAAAGGTGTTCGAAAAAGCAAGCAATTTAGTACCCGAATTAACAACGGCAGCTCCATACCCTCTCATTCCAGCACTTGAAGGTATGCAAAAAAGCTCCTTGCGCTGACCTGACCAAGTTTTCTCTGCAGAAGAGATGCGAATGATGCTGTGAAAAGTCAGCTACTCTCGATCAAATCTTTCACTTTTATGCAACATGCCTGCTCTTGGTCCCATGGATGTAAAGCCCAAAGCCCAAAGAACAGGACGACTGGCTGCAGAGGGCGTGAAGAACATGATGCCGTTGACGACTTCAAATGCGGTTTGATATGGGTGCTCTTTGATTCAGTTCTTGATAATTCGCGGCAGATCATCCCAAGGTGTTTGGTAGAGCTTGGTTTGCATGTCAGCCTGTTCCTTGAAAGTGATAGAAATCAGAGAGAGAGTACCAAATTGACAGCCTCCACAAGCGACGCTCCATAGGATTTAAATGATTCAACGAAACCAGCATCCCAGTCTGCACTAGGACTTTGCAACATTTTTGCGCTCGAGAATCTGAGGATTCGCTTGAGTGAGTGTTTGAGTGTTGTGAGTGGGGTTGGGGGTCGAGGAGCAAGTTGACGGCTACAATTCTAGGAATCGTAATCAAAAAGAAAAGTACTTATGGACTTCGAAGAAAAGAATAACCGAGGTAAGGTTACATTCACTTCTCACTGGTCCAGTTCCAACAGTTGGTGCGTTGTGTACAACTCTTCACATTCAATTTCACTACACTCAATATTGCAGTATCTTTTATCACTTCGGTTGGGACGACAGTCACTTCACTATCACTCAACCCCCTAATCTCGGTGATATTAATTTGTCCACTGAATCACTCAAATGAAACTTACTGAAAAGCCCTTTACGCTCGTAGGTAGAAATCAACTAAGAATCAACCATTTAGATTGCGGAAGTCTACGGAGTAGTAGTGTATGTGTATCCTAATCATACCACCAACCTCTCTACACGTATCTTGTTGCTAAACGCATAAAGAATCATGGCTTTCTCAGATTTCGTGAGAAACCTCGACAATGCAATGAAGGTGACAGGAACAGCACTTGATGAATTCGGAAAGAAAAACGTGGGCCCTGCTCTCGCGCACACAGCTGCTGAGCTCGACCGCTTCGGAAAAGAACAACTTGGCCCTGCTCTCGCACACACAGCTGCTGAGCTTGATCGCTTCGGAAAAGAACAACTTGGTCCTGCTCTTGCAAAGACAGGTAAAGAGCTCCATCGCTTCGGTAATGAGCAGCTTACTCCGGTTCTTGAGAAGACAGGAGAGGAGTTGAACCGTTTCGGAAAAGAACGAATCGGTCCCGTGCTAGCAAAAACAGGCGAAGAAGTTCATCGATTCGGTAATGAAACAGTCGAACCCTTTATCAAGCAAGCCTTCAAAGGCATCCACCAATTCCAGCAAGATCTGGTAGTTCCTGCGGCGGAAAACTTGGCTGAATGTTCTGCTCACTTCGGAGAACATCAGCTCATACCCGCTCTCGAGAAAACCATTGAATTCGGGCACAAAGAACTCATACCAGTCGCAGTACATGTCGGTGAAGTCATCCAGAAGAATCCCAAGACGACTGCGGTTGTTGCTACTGGGCTGCTGATTACTGTTTGTCCGTTGCTTATTACCGTGCCGTCTCTAAACTTGCTCGGGTTTGCCGCTAGTGGTCCTGCTGCCGGTAGGCTACCTTTCGCTTCCACTTGACTCTCCTAGAAGTAACTAACCCCTTTCCTACCAGGTTCAATCGCAGCCGCCGCTCAAGCTTCAATCGGAAATGTTGCCGCAGGTAGCACGTTTGCTGTCCTCCAAAGTGCTGGCATGGCTGGGTACGGAACAGCAGCCGTCAACGCTGTGGTAAGCACTGTCGCTGCTGGGACATCTGGTACTGTGTTGTTGACAAAGGCGATTGGTTACATTATGGGGAGGAGCAAAAGCAAGATATCATAAAAGTGATCTTGGAAATGTAGTGGCGCTGATTTTGCAATAGAAAAGAAGATGGCTGGGTGCTGACTCGATCTCCTTGGCTGTCGCAGTATTTCGGAAACTTGCAGTGTTCTGCTCGATCAAGTCACTAAACAGGCGATAATGAGTAATAATTGACAATACTCTTATCTTTTAGAATGACTCGCCGCGAATTCCATCACTATTATTGCGGATATTTGATATACTCGCAGACATTGCCTGGTGTTACAGCCGTAAATACAAAATACAGTCGGAGCAATGTTTACCCGATTTTGACTCTCGGACCTTCGAGCCTTCCGTCCCTTCGTTTATACACACACTTGATATTGATCACTCTCTGCATTTTCTCATCATTTGTCTTTGTCTTGGAGGTGTCAAATCAGTAATACATGTATCCAATTGAATGTCTGGGTCGATTTAACTGTGCTGCTGCCTGAAAGGACATCTTACTAAGACGAGTAATCATAATCTTACAAGTGCAATTAGCAGTTGTTATACGAAAGTACCAAGCATGGAATCAAGAAGCAACTTTTGGAGGAGAAGGCTGTGATAAGTTGAGTGCGCTTTTAGTGAAAGTAAATCCATCCTCATTCACATTTCTTTGAGTATATCATATAAGTTGAGTATATCATATAAGAACATTTCTACTGCCCATCGTGTCTATCTGGACTTACTCATCTTCCGTTCATCATTCATACCAGACTCCACTTCCCTGGAATCGTCCTCCTTATAATGGCTCCTAAAACGGTCTTGATCACTGGCTGCAGTGAAGGCGGAATCGGAGATGCTCTCGCTCAGGTTTTCCATCGCAAGGGCCTCCGAGTTTTTGCTACAGCCCGGAATCTGTCCAAGGTCGAACATCTCAAGGAAATGGGTCTCGACACTCTACCTCTCGATGTCACCGATGCAGCCTCAATCAAAGAAGCCGTTGAGAGTGTCAAGTCAATCACGGGCGGCAAATTAGACATGCTTGTCAATAATTCCGGCGCCGGTACGTCAAGTTCTCATACCTTGCAGTAATACTGATACTAATTTGGATCAAGGTTATGCTATGCCTCTTCTTGACGCTGATGTCTCAGTTGCCCGAAATTTATTCGACCTCAATGTCTTCGCGGTCGTGTCCGTAACGCAGGCCTTCTCCCCTCTACTTATCGCCTCCAAGGGCACGATCCTCAATATCGGCTCCATTGTCGGCATCGCCCCCCTCTTGTGGCAAGGCTACTACAATGCTAGCAAAGCCGCCATTGCTATGATAACCGATCAGCTCCGCCTGGAATTAGCCCCCTTTGATGTTAAGGTTATTCTTGAGATCACTGGCGCTGTGAAGACTAAATTCTTCGTTAATCAGCCCTCGGTTACCTTGCCCGAAGACTCCGTGTATGCACCAGCGAAGGAGATCGTCGAGACTGTAGCTAGTGGGGCTGAGATTGAGAAAGATGCTATGGATAGAATGGTTTACGCCGAGAAAGTGGTAGGGAATGCATTGAAGAAGCAGCCTCAGGCGCATCATTGGGCTGGGGGAAAAACTTGGACGGTCTGGTTCTTGGAAACATTCTTTTGGTATACGATTTGGGTGAGTTGTTTAAAGACTGCAGATGGTGCGGAAATAATGCTAATGATCCCAGGATATGGTTTTTCCAAGGAAGTTGAATATTCCTGAGTTGAAGAGAAGAGTGGCAGCTGCAAAGAAGCAGCAGTAAGTGGCTTTAACGACGCTCTTTCAGGTACGGTCCGTGTGAGAGTTTCCTGGCGCCTGGCGTGTGTTTGAAGAATTGAATCTTCAATTTACTGTGTAATATACTTTGGTTAACATATTATTTCTCACAAAACCCATTCCTTTATACTCAGACACATTTGCAGTACCATGTCTTTTTTACAGACCTTACCATGGCACATCCTTTAACACACCCTCTCCATCTGTTTCCAAAAACCTTCCTCCGCCAATTTCATCACCCTCAGTACCGATTAATCGAATCACCACCTCTACTCCTTCAGCAGGATCTCTTGTTCCGCGAAAACCATTGAATGGTGTTTTACAATGGCCCGGGTTGATCACCCAGAACTTGATTTCCCTTCCTCGATTTTTTGCATCGGCCTTTCCTTCACTTTGCAAAAGGAGTTCGGATTTATGCATCTCAAGCGTTAGTGCGCTTAGAGCAGTTTTCGAAATACTAGCCGCAGGTGCATTGTGTTAACAGTTGAACTTCAAGCCAATGCCTCTACAATGAAAGCTACAAAAAGAAGAAACAAATACACACCTATACTCTCTAACCATCGTCCTCGGCACCTCTAAACTTCGCCCAAGGCTCCCTCTTCCACTTCCTATATTTATAACTTTGCCATACTTTCCTACACGTCCTTTCCGTAGCAAGGGCAAGAAGGCAGCGGTTACAGTTGCTACGGAAACTATATTCGTGTTGAATGTCTTATTGTACCGTTCTCGCATCCGGGATATACCAGCAACCTCATCGCCAGCGTCTTCACCCGGCGGGAATGCCACGCCTGCATTGTTCACGAGGACTAGATTGTCGTTAGCAGAGAAAAGATATAAAACATGGGGGAGGTAGTACCGTCAAGACCTCCAAAATCCTGTTCCACGATATCACGTGCGCGAAGAATACTCTCGTCGTTATCAACGTCAAGCTGAAGGAGACAGATCTGCGATGTGACTCCAAGGGACCGCAAATGGTCGAGTGCGGGCTGGGCAGAGGATGGTGTGCGGTAGGTGAGGATGTATATGGATGTGGGGTGACGAAGGGAGCAGGTGTGGATGAGTGTGAGACCGAGACTCTGAAGGCGGGAGGAACCTGTTACGAGGATTACTGGAGATGGAGATGTATCTGAAATATCGGAGGAGGGAGACATGTTTGATCTATATTGAAAAGTGGGAAAATAGTACTCTGTGCAAAGAAGCTATCGCTGTGGGGAGAACTATCTTCTTTTCTAGGTGGACTCTTCCTCGATTTATCAAGACTTTTTCTTCTGCCGTTTGAAAGGTGATATCAGCATCTTACGCATGAGATGTGTAATACTTTATGGTGATAACACCATGGAGATAAGGGTAATCCCGAAACGAGAAGCCAGACACACTCCGACCACCGACTCGAATGAACTTGTTTGTAGCAAGAACAATGGCTTTGAAACTCTAATGACCGGACTTCTTAGTGCAGTAGGTCTGGCATAGAAGTTTCTTCAAGAGACCAGCTCCTTGCTCATGTTCGAAGTGCGTGTTGAACACAGTGGGTTTACCTTTTCAGCTGGATGAAATGCAACACTGGCTCACCTACACCCAAGGTTTCTAACGACCCTCCCGCGGAGACTGTTAGAAATTTACATCGGTATCTCGATGCAGCGTTCATTCAAAACCACCTAGATAACGTGAGCCAGTGCACTTTCTTCACACTGTGGTATCACTGTCACAGAAACGAATAATCTACACTCATAATAGCCTTAGAAGGGACAAAGAATGAAAACCCAGATATGACTGTTTGACTCCATGACTTTAATCTCAAAGGGATAATTTTCAAACAATCACATGGAGCGTCCGCCCGCAACAGAGTATAAAGCGCGTAGGGTAGATATGACGTGTATGAACAGTATGCTTGGGCGCAGAGTGAAGAGAAGAAAATGAGGTGATTATGTCGCTCGGTAGAAGATGAATAAATGTGGAGGTTCAAGTCAGTTAATAAGGGGTTTCAGAAAACAGCAGCTCGTTGCTTGTGGACACAAACACTGTGCTATGCGATATGGCACTACCACAGAGTACGAATGATAAATACGTATGAGAGGGGTCCGTCCATAGGCTTCAGAAGCACTCCTGTTTTCATACTGTATTTGGTTGCAATCGAAAAGTCCTCTTTCCTGGTCTTACCAATTATTCCCCTGCAACCTTTCCCTTGGTATCTATAGAAGAGACCTCAACTAATTTTTGTGAATTCCCATGTTGTTATTCAGCTTTGCTACTGAGTATACGTCATGCATTTCATTGCCCTCAATGGCATAACAGCGTCCGTAACCTCACGACTTGCGAACTTTCCGTCCCTATATTCTAGAATGCTGGTATCGCCCTTTCCAAAGGCTCCCTTGCGGTCTCCCAAGCCAGCCAATCAGACCTCGTAGTCCTGTGCATTCATTAGTTAAGGCTCCGATCAACCCCTCTAACAGTTGTAAACTCACGGTAACAATCCCATGCCGTTGACTTTCCATACACCCAATGCCAACGCCAAAATCTGCATAGCTACATATACTAACTTGACGAGTCCTAGTTTCCCTCTTGTGCCCTCACTCTCGAACCTTTCAAAGGCTTGATTTGTAGCCATAAGTCCCATCAATGGATTTTTGAATGCCATGACCACCATCATAATAGAGAATATTTGTAAAGAGTTCCCAGACATGTACATCATTATCGCAGTCATAGGTAGTTGTTTGACGGGGGCTAATGCCACCTCCCATGCCTTTTTGAGCTTGAGGGTGTCCATCTCAGCGGTGGTTGGAGCTTGTCGAGGAGCTTTGGTGGTTTGTTTCTAACGGAAGGAGAATGTTAGCATGTGGATCTCTCACAGATACGAACATGAACATACCCGATTGGAAGAGGCAGATGCAGTATATCCTGGAGGATCCGGTATACCTGCTGATTTTGGTTTTGAGATGGGAGGAGTGTTGAGGTCTACCACCCACTGCGGGGGAGGTGGAGCGGACGGAGTGATCGTTGTCGACATTGTGCAGTGGTTTCGAATAATTGAAGAAATCTGGAATCAGTCGTGGGCTTCAACCTCAGTGTGAGATATCGTTGTATTAACAATATACTTTGTACCGACGTATATCCTGGCGGCGTTTTATAGTGCGGCCCGCAAAATGAAGTCCAGGTATGAAAATAAGCTTCGTTACCGCGCGAAACCCCGAGCTTACTACAGACACCCCTATTGGTGATCTCTACCTCGATTCAAAAATACGTC
The DNA here is from genome assembly GCA_001465935.1 of Clarireedia homoeocarpa. Classification (NCBI taxonomy): domain Eukaryota; kingdom Fungi; phylum Ascomycota; class Leotiomycetes; order Helotiales; family Rutstroemiaceae; genus Clarireedia; species Clarireedia homoeocarpa. Next base: position 197,728 of record LNKV01000026.1, read on the forward strand.
CACGGCTTCGACATCAACGTCAATTCTTAAGGAATCCATATCTGCGAAACTTACGAAACACAAAATTGATGGGAATTCATCTGCGACAGGACCAAATGTTTAGCTGACGGTAACTGCGGCGCCATATTGAACCTCTTTACTGTGCGCGGCTTCTGGCCATACATACGGTTCTCACTGCCCCGAGGAATTTCTTGGAAGTGTATCGGGAGGGGTTTGCAGAGTACGAATTGAGGTTGGAGACATAAAGAACCATTCACAACGGATTGACCTACACACATCATGAGTTCAGGCGGGGGAGATGCGAAGCTCTTCGCAAGGGTATGTGCCTTTCATTACACCCATACGACGACTCTTTCTTCACGAATCATTTGCGCTTCATCAACCTTCATGTACATATCCCGTGCCGTTGGACCCTTGCTGTGACACCTATAGAGTCGGAGAAGGTTAAAAATTGGGATAAAGTCATGCTCCCTTTATTTCAGACCAACCAACGTTGGCGCATTCTACTATGTTTCTCCCTCACTATACACCTTCCTCTGACTATGACAATGGCTCACCTTATTTTCGTTCTGAACAGGGCAAAGTAGCGGAATTGAGACAGGAATTGAATAGTGGCGGAAAGAAAGACAAGAACCATGCGGCGAAGAAGATTGCCTTGAAGAAGATCGTGGCCAACATGACCATGAGCAACAACGATATGGTGGCTCTATTCCCCGATGTCGTTGCATGCATGACAATACCTAGCTTGGAGATCAAAAAGATGTGGGTGGATAGCATATAACCCGATCTCGTGGATGGAAGGCTGATGCGGACACAGGTGCTTTTTGTTTTTGGTCAACTATGCGCGCTTAAAACCAGATGTTGCTGTTAACGCTCTGCCGACACTACAAGAGGTTTGTTCTTGCATCTTTGACTAGGGTCAACATTGGCTGAATTGTGGGACTTAGGATATGAACGACTCGAATCCGCTCGTTAGAGCCCTTGCGTTACGAACGATGTCATACATACATGTCCGAGATTTTGTGGAAGCTACAGTACCCCCTACAAAGCAACTTCTCCGGGATGCAGACCCATATGTTCGTAAGACAGCTGCGTTCTGTGTCGCGAAATTATATGACCACGATAGGCATCTAGTGGAAAACTCGGATCTTATCGAAAGGTTAAACTCCATGTTGAGGGATGATAATCCAACTGTTGTGGCTAGCGCATTGGCCAGTTTGATGGACATTTGGGAAAGAAGTGACGCTATAAAGCTGACCATTGATTATGGAAACGCTTCCAAGATGGTACAGATCCTTCCAGATTGTTCCGAGTAAGTCGCGATGTTCGATTTAAGGCGATGAGGATGCTAATAGTCGCAGATGGGGTCAAACGTATATTCTCGAAGCTTTGATGTCATACGTTCCGCAAGAGTCTTCAGAGGCGTCACTTCTTGCAGAACGGATATCTCCACGACTTTCACACTCAAATTCTGCGGTTGTTCTCACCTGTATACGAGTTGTGCTGTACCTTATGAACTATATCAGTGACCAGAAGCAAATCTCAGCGTTATGCCGGAAGCTCTCGCCTCCTTTGGTCACCCTTCTGGCCAAAGGTCCTGAGGTCCAATATCTTGCATTGAGGAATGCATTGTTAATCCTACAGAGACGACCAGAAGTCCTACGTAACGACATTCGAGTTTTCTTCTGCAAATATAACGACCCAATTTATGTTAAAGTCACCAAGCTAGAGCTGATCTTTATGCTGGCGAACGAGAAGAACATCCAGGAAGTTCTCACAGAGTTGAGAGAGTATGCAACAGAGATTGATGTTCACTTTGTTCGAAAATCAGTACGTGCGATTGGAAAGCTTGCTATCAAAATCGAGCCCGCTGCCAGACAGTGCATCAATACGCTATTGGAGCTGGTTGCTACCAAAGTTACGTACATCGTGCAGGAGGCGACAGTCGTGATTCGCAATATTTTTAGGAAGTACCCCAACCAGTATGAATCTATTATTTCTACGCTATGCGAAAACTTGGATTCGTTAGACGAGCCGGAGGCCAAAGCGGCAATGATCTGGGTCATTGGTCAATACGCGTCTCGTATAGAGAACTCAGATGTTCTATTAGAAGACTTCCTCTACTCCTTCGCGGATGAACCCGTAGAGGTACAACTCGCGCTTCTCACCGCCACAGTCAAACTCTTCATCCAACGACCAACCAAAGGTCAAGAACTAGTTCCCAAAGTCCTCAAATGGGCCACTGAAGACACCGACAACCCGGATCTCCGCGACAGAGGCTACATGTACTGGCGTCTCCTCTCCTCGGACATGGCCACTGCCAAAGCCATCGTCATGGGCGAAAAACCGCCCATCACGGCGGAATCAGAGAAACTCGACCCAGCTACCCTCGAGGAAATGTGTCTCAACGTCGGCACCCTCGCCACCGTCTACCTCAAGCCTGTGCAACAAGTCTTCCGCTCCGCGCGTCCGCGCCGTCTCGCCGATTCTCCCGCGCTACAGAAACAAAGCCTTCCGAACATCGATCTCGATGCGCAGAAATCGCTCTCGGCTTTCGGAAACTCGCAGCCGATCGTTAAACCGAATGGGCAGGGGGACCTGGCTGCGGCGGTCGATGCTGCGGATGAGTTTTTTGCGGGTGTAGGGCAGCAGCAGATGGCGAGTATGAATTTAAATGGACAGGATGATGGGTTTGGTGGGAGTCCGACGGTTGGGAGAGGTGAGATGCAATATGTGGTTAATCAGAATGCACCGGAGCAGGTATATCAGCCTGCGGTGGGACAGGGCTCGAATGGGGATTTACTTTTGTTTTGATTTTATTTGATGAGACGTGACTTTGAAGGATCTTTTAATTGAATTTTTTTTCGAGCGACATACTCCTATTTCTCGTTTTCATTCGCTTTCTGTCTACTTTTATCAAATTGAGTGGTTATAGGGTCGTGGAGGTGGCATGGTAAAATGGAAAGGAAGCGAGCAGGTGGGTAGGATTGAGATGAGTGTATGTAGGATTTTACATAGATGGGTAGTTGATATAACATGGTGGAATAAACTTGAGGCCTCGTGCTCATAGTGCGTGTATGTTTTTGCTTATGATTGCGTATGGAATGTCTTCAAACTAATCTACAGGGCGAGGAATTGCCTGGTTGATCAGGTCTTGATTAAATGCAAATGACAATGAGGTCCGGCTCATCTATCACGACAAAGTCGAGCTCAGATACCAAATCATCTATTGCATGACTGGAACCAGAGGACGGTGGCGTTTGGAGCCAGACCATTCTTCTCACTCCAGGTACTATATTTTAAGAGGCAAAAAGGTGTCGTACTGCTAGATGAAGCTTTAGAAACACCCCGTGAACTGGTGCTCATGGATGTTGCTTCTCTCTAGGTAGAGTTCGTTCGCTTGCTACCTACCTTCTTCGCCTTCGACTCCCTCTCCATAGAAATACCGTAGACATCTTCTAGATAGAATCGCAGAAGTAAAATGGAGTGGAATGGTTCTGTAAAACGCGGTTCGCGGCGAGGGCAAGTCGCAATGCTCTCACCTCTTCTCTCACGTTTCTCCAGCTCTTCTATGTGTTTCTGGAAGCGGTCCAGCCATTTGAGGTAGGTGCTCGAGGTGCTAATATAAAATAATATTAAACGCAGGGAGAAGTACTATCTGCCCGTGCGAAATAGGGTTGTGAAATACTGGCTTAAGTATAGGTCTTGGTAAGAGAAGACGGTGTAACAAGAGAAGACGGTGTAATAAGAGAAGACGGTGTAATGAGAGAAGACGGTGTAATAAGAGTGCGGCTGATCGCTAGTAAAGAGATAGAGAGGGAGACAATCTGTTTCGTTGGGTTTAACTTGTGCGTCTACTATTAAAGTTTATTGCTGAATAGGACGATATCAAAATTGATGCTTATGGAGGACGCTGTGTAGAAATAAAAGGGGCACCTCTTATTTGGTAAACCCTCAGCTCTACTTGCATATTGTTGAGTGGGGTTGATCCTGTAACATAGCCGGCTCAATAATAATCTCTATACATATAGATAGATATAAGCGCTAGACCTTCACGTAAAGTAGAAAGGAATTGCTATACTCTTACCTTGATCTACCTACGATATTCTGTTTACAAGAAATTCACTATATCTGTAGCTACAGGACTATCCAAGTCATTTTCTCTTCAATTTATAAGAGTCTTGTCACGGTGTTTAAGTTGGTATCTCAGAATTAAGGTTAAGGTTAAGGTTACGGTACTCTAAACGTCAGGTATGCCGGATTACTGCGTCTCACGCTTACGCAGAAGCACACCCAAAGTCCGCACTGGTACGTAAACACGTCATCCTCAATCAAGCCGCCTACTCACAAGTGATTCTAAGGATGTTCGCAATGTAAACGTAGTCGAGTAAAGTGCGACGAGCAGAAACCGATATGTGCTCGATGTGTGCGTTTAGACTTAGTTTGCAAGTACGAGTATGTTCCCCCCGCGCCACGACATCTAGGTCTCCGCCGTATGTTCCCTTTAGCTGCGAAGACTGTTCCGCCACAGCCAGCATATTGCAACTTGGCGAATTCAGAGATACCGTATTTCGAGCATTTTCAAGCGGTGGTGGCACACGAGTTGGCTGCGCAGCCATTAGGTGTTTCCGAATTCTGGCATCGGACGGTCCCACGTGATGCGTTGCAGAACCGGTTTGTCCTCGACGCTGTGGTCGCTATCAGCGCATTGTCTCGGGCTATCAAATCACGCACGATCCGTCATGTTCCAGACGGTAGAATCTCCTCCCAGAGTATCGATCACCACAGACACTATGCATTGGCCCTCAAGCACTACGCGAAAGCACTTGCGGAATACCGTAACCTTGTAGCTAAAGAGACAACAGCTATCGCAGCACCACGAAAGATTCTTGTCGCCACATTGCTTATTACGGCTTTTGAAACACTTCAAGGCAACAATTCCGGAGTCGATGCTCTTACAGCAAAAGGTATCCTAGTTCTTAAGGATAACATTATGCGCACGAACGATCATGGCGGTACTTCCCAAGTGGCCTGCTCGCTGGATGACCTGGGCGTCGAGGAGGCTGAATTTTACTTACTTCGTCGAGGAGCTGCAACATCTTTGATGTCACCGCTTTATCCTCAGAGTCGACAGGTTGTCATGCGCATTCAACAATTCTTGGATAGCGCCTGGAGCCCTCCGGAGCTTTCCCATAGTCTGCGTAGTTTCATAAGCATCTACATGCGATTTCTTACCCCAGCCCTCCTCTGGCTTAACCGGGTTGTGGAATTGATAGCGTCCGGTCACCCAGTGGAAACGGATCCTCTGCTTCGGCTCGAGCAAATAACCATCATATCTAGACTCAAAGCATGGCTCGAAGCCGTCCGTGATCGTCTCAGTACGGTGAGCGCTCCATCTTGTGAACTGGCCGACGACTATAGAGAGTGGTTAAGCCTCCAAATTCTCGACATCGGAATCAAGACCCTCTATGTATGCGCGGCAACCGTGCTAGACCTCAGCCGGAAATCCCTCGCAGACCACGAATGGACCCAAGAAATCATTCACCAATCGCGACGAATGTTAAGCTTCAAAGTCTCCTCCCCGCAGTTCCAGCACCACATCCGCGAGCGCATAGCCTTCGCGATAGTGAACCTCTCGCGGGAATGCCGCGAACCGCAACTGCGATGCGAGCTCCTAGAGCTCGGCATGAAGACGGCTGATTCGTGGGATATGAAGGCCGCGCTGTTGGGTTATGGCGCGCTTGCTACGGTCGAGAACCGGTATCGTGATGCGAATGGCTTCTTACCGGAGACGATGCATCATGATTGGACGTCTGCGTCTTGGGATGAGGGTCATACTACACTGAATGTAACGATTACTGCGCGCACGCCTGCGGAGCGGACGCAACGCCAGAAGAGGATTGCACTTCGTGTGCGAGACTATGGCTTGGGCGTACCGGCTGCGGGCAATAAGCCGTTATAAAATAAACGCGTTTGTAAGTGCCGTGCAAACAAATCAGGGGCCCCGCAGTCGCAGACTCTAGAAGTAAATATTTCTTCTGGGAGCATTGGCGAGGGTTACTTCAGGCTTTCTGTTAAGAACAGATAAGGAAAAGAATTTACGGCAAGACTGCTACTACCACCACTACTACTGCTACTACCACAAGCGCGACAAGATTGAGAGGAATGTGTACGAAATCGAAGCTACAATCACAGACAGGCAGAACTTCAAAAACAGAGGTGTATTGCATGACAACACTGCTTAGGCGATGAACCCTAGAAGGAGCGAGATTCGTCCGATCATACAGGTGTCGTTGCTAGCTACCTTGCTAAGTGAGGATGTTATGATGTGGTGTGGTGTGGTGTAATGTAATGTAGTTGGATTGGGCTATTTATTATGTATATTATACTACTCGGGCGAAACTGCTATTACGAGTAGTAGTATATCGAGCCATCATCGTGCGAGAAGGAATTTTTTTTTTACTCCACTAGGAGTGAGATGAGATGAGGTGAGGTAGAGTGGCTGAGGACTGGAGATTGCGATTGGAATGGGAATGGGAATGGGATCATGGGATGGAAGCGAGGGATTTCTTCTTGGTATTGTAATGAAATGAAGCATGTAGTTAGTTACTGTTCGTATACTACACTACACTACCAAATAGGAATACTTAGAGAGAGAGAGAGAGAGAGAGAGAGAGCCAAAGAGAAAGGGAAAAAAAAAAAAAAAAATACAATACAGCACGGCATATAATTTCCAAGATGATAGATATCGTGACAATATAAGCTGTAACCAGCCAGCCAGCCAGCCAGCCAGCCAGCCAGCCAGCGCGGTGTACTTACTTACTTACTTACTCACTCACTGTATATATATATATATTCCCCTTCCATCACCATTCACCATTCACTATTCATTCACCATTCCAGTAAAACAAGCAATCTCAAATCCAATCTCAAATCCAAACCCAAATCCAAACCCAAATCCAAACACAAACTCAAAAAAAAAAAAAAAAAAAAAAAAATCCACAACACAGAAACTCCCAAACACCAATCGCGTCCGAGCGAGGTCCGTCCCCCGCATACTTACACGCAAGCAGCTAAGTTGAGTTAAGTTAAAGTTAAGGTTACTGTAGCGAGCGAACGGATAGACGGGTTGCCGGAGCGAACGAGCGAGCGGGTTTAAGGGGAGTGGACTCGGATGTTGCGCTGGGTTGGGTGGCGTTGTGTGTGTGTGTGTAATGGTGATGGTGATGGTGATGGATGGATGATGGATGGATGGATGGAGGACTGGATGGATTGGAGGGGAAAAGTGCTCTCTATGGGGGGGGGGGGTTTGGTCGAATGATTATGACGTAAATTGTATGTGTAACTTTGTTATAGGAGTTTGGAGTTTGGAGTTTGGAGGCTTGCTTTTTTTTGAGTTTTGGGGGAGGGGGAAGGAAAGATAGACGAGACGAGACAAGATGAGACGAGACGAGACGAGACGAGACTAGACGAGAACACATTTGATCAGTTACAAACCTTAGACGATGAAAAGTGACTTTTTTTTCCCCCTTTTATCCCGCTCGTTCATTCGTTTACGCTCGGGCGAACGAAAGGATTATAGTTGTACAGTAACTTACAGTACTTAAAGATGACTTACATTACATTACCCCCTACCCTGCTCTGCCCTGTCTCGCCTGCCTACCAGACTTGTACTGTACGAGATACCTAGCCTATCAAATAGTAAGTGATTGGTGGGATAGCATGGTATAGTATCATTAGGCTTTGCGATGCGGGATGCTGTACATTAGTTGAGACCGGGGAGCGGGATACAAGTGATGCAGTAGATACTTAGTAGATGCATAGGGATATAGATAGATGAACTTTCGTGTGGTCGGATGGGGTTCTGGGCTGCAGGATGGTTTGGGATCTGGAATATTCTATGTGTAGGGATGCGAATGTGGAGAGCTTTTTGTGGTGAGAAAGGGGAGGATTGAGGGGGAGGGGTATTTTTGGTTTTGGTTGGATGGATTGGATGGATGGATGGATGGATGGATGAGTGAATGGATAAATAATTGTTGAAGTTGGTGAAGCTGATGAAGCTGATGAAGTCGATGAAGTCGCCCAAGTGGGATGGATGCTTGTTGGTGATGATCCTCTACTCACTGCTGCTTTGTGATGGGACCATGTTGGAAAAGTGTTAGTTGGGATATGATGTGAGATGACAAAAAGTTGGTGACATCAAAAAGATGTCCACTCCTTCGTATCTTACTGTATCTACTTTGTATGAGTATCGTGTGGTGTAATGAGGTGAGACCAAATGTTTGATGGATGGATTGGTCAATCCTCGTATCTTGAGTTGAGCATCGAGTTGAGCATCGAGTTGAGCATAGAGTCCTGTTACACAAGAAGGAAGAACAAATGATAGAAAATGCTTTTTGAAAATATAGACAGGATGTGATGTAGTATAATGTCTTGGATTTTTCGTTTTGTCTTCATGCTGTGTCGAACCAAGTAGGTAAAAGTAGGTGGGGATATCGTTACATTGTGGGATGTTCGTTTCGAAACTTGATCCCTTGGGGGTGAGTTGCGAAAACCTTTTCCCCCACGCATCCGAGGTTTACCAATTTACCCCTTGGAGCTTGGAGTCTGCACAGTTTGAAGACAAATTCAAGGGCTAAGACTCCTGAGCTTCGGAAGCTAGAATCCGTTATTACTACATGCGAAGTGTGAAGTGTGACGGCGAGGGTTTTTTGGGGGGGGTTCTGCCTGGGCTTTCTCCTGCAGTGGAAAACGAATGCGGGAATGCTGTGTGTACCGGGAGGTATAGCATGACTTTGTATCTTTTTCGCATATCTTGTGGTACTCTGTAGGCACGGTACAGGAGGTGGCTTCCTGCTGCTGCTGTGGAAGTGGAGGGGAAGAGTAAGAGTAAGAGTAAGAGTAATGGGATTCAATCTATCCCAAACAAGGGATTAGAGTAACGATGTCATCACCAATGTTCTAGACAACTCGAGATCTGAGCGGTCCGGAGGAGGTCAGGTGGTTATGGAGATCTCTGAGGAGGCATGTCGCCAAACCCTCCTGTTCTTGTGGGTACCTGCATTCGGAGGGAAGAAGTGATTGATACTGTGCAACAGGTAACTTGTGTATGTCGCTGGAAGGAGGAAGGCGGAAGAAGACAACAGCTCAAGCGGGCGATAGAACGGATGATGCTGTGAGCGAACGACCATGCCGTTGGATTGATTATAATAATAGGACACTGCACGACACTGCACGACACTGCACCTGTAAATGGATGGTGCATCAGATGCCCAAAATAAATGCCAAGTTGCACTCTTTGCGTAAACTCAGCCCTGGCCCTGAGCCATGATGAAGTGATAGGGCGATCTGCTCCACATTTTGCTTGGAGATTTCGAGTATCAGCGTGCCGCCGTTGTCGAAAGAGGGTCCGACGGGTTTGTCGGTGGAGACGGTCCCGAGGAAGACCATCCGGTGATTGGCGGGAAGCGAAGCCTAAGACAAATAGACGATAATGTCCCTATGCCCTAAAAGACTAAAACGTGAAGCTGCAGGTCCCAGCAGGACTTTTCTGCAGGAGTAGGAATTGGAAACAGACCATGATGAATCCATACATGAACGCTGCAGCTGGTGCATTGTGCACTGTGCATTGTGCATTGTGCATTGCTGTACGAAGTAGCTCTCCTTTGGTAGCCTCGGTGTTGTACAAGAACGACTTCAGTCATCTCGGGGACAATACTGGAGTTGTACGAAGGACGGAAGCACTTGTTGTATTGAAAACAGCGACGGATATTGCCATATTACCGTCTTGCCATATTGCCGGATTGCCACGACAATACCGTGAATGGAGTTTGTATGCGAAGCAAATTAAAGTAGGAGCATGAACGGTTTGATAGAGCAATTTACTATAGTAGTTACTCCACTACCAAAGCACCAGGAGATACTTTGCACTGTACATTGTACTTTGTACTTTCGATACTGGTCCTCGTGGTTCATGCTTCCATTGGCCTCCGCACGGTCTGTTTGGCATCCCGAAGCAAGGAAATCCCTATCATTTCCTTGATTGCATCTGATTGCCCCGCCCCTTTAGATCTGGCGGATGATTGGATATTGCAATCTATATTTCGGCCCAATCAAGAAAGTTTCCTGTGTCGCAAAGATCATCTAACTACCCAATCGAGCCTAAGCATTGCGCAATAGAGCCAATCATCGTGCACCTGCAAAGTACCTTTCGGGATTTAACAAAGAAAAGGGCAACTACTCCATAAGTGATTTGGAAAAAGAGAACCCTACGTTGCGTGTGTACCAGGGCGGCTGCTCACATACCCAGGTCCACACACACGCACACACACACGCACACCCACACACACACCCACACGCACCCACACAGACACACACGCACGCACAAACACACACACACACCACACACCCACCCAACTTGGACCTTTCCACACTCTTCTCACCGTCCGAGTCAAGATGTACCGCCAAAAAACGTGGGAATGCCATTTCGCTCATGTGGTTTGTTGATCCTTTTGAACAGTGCAACTAAATTGTCCGCCTGTATCCACCTAGCTGGAACCCGATTTCGACTTAGCAATTTCGCGATAGCGAGCTAGATAGATTAACGATAAGAGAGGCGCGTAAGGAAGATGCTGATGAGTTGATGGCATAATGATGATTTGATGGCATAATTGGCTGATATTGTCGACTCGTCACTGCACTGCACTGATAAATCGCCTCGATTGACTGGCTGACAATCACTCTGGTCACCTTCAGGCATTTAACCTTCTTCAAAAGGGCAGGGAAGCTGGTCGATTAAGGTATTGCTTTGCTTGGGCCCCCGCTGTACAATGCTGGTCTGGCCTAGGAAGTATTCCGGTAGCAAAAATGCGGGAAATGGACATTTAGGAAAAAGTCTAGAAGCCAATTGCAAACTCACTTGTATACATGATTGTATACATGAACGGGGATAGGGATGCGAATAGGCAGTCGGAAGAGGCATACAAGTATAACAGCAGCAGAAGGTCATGAGTATTGACAACACTAAAATTACAGATTACAGATGCAGATGCACATGAATACTGCCGAGCAGGTGGAGAAGCACTTGCATCCTCTTCCCCATTCCTATCCATTCCTCTTCCTCTTCCTCTTCCTGTTCCCCCTCGTCATTCTCTACGGCCGAATGGTAGCGACATAGCCTCATAAGCCTTCCTCTGCCGCCGTTCGTCTTTCCAACTGGACTACGAGTTCTTTATAAGCCCCTTGTCCAAGTTGGAACCTTTGTGAGCCTCGTGCAGTCCCTCGTGCAGTCGATTTGACGAACAGAAATGAAATATGTATATATAAGATCCTTGCCTCCGTAATTCCTTTGAGAAGTACGAAGTACACCTGGGCATTTTCCCAAGCCAAGGTCTATTTGCCATCTGCTATTTGCCATTTGCCCTTTGCCATTTGCCCTTTGCCCTTTGCCCTTTGCCCATTGATCCCAACAAAGGCAGAGAGAGAGAGAGAGAGCGCGCAAAGGCTAGAAAGACAACCTGGAATTTTTGACTAAACTTGTTCCACTGCTCCATTTTCCACCTCCACTTCTACCCTACCCACCTTTACCTTGCCTTACCCAGAATCCTAGTCCCGGAAAGCCATCTCAGCAAGCACATCTGGTGTGATTCGAAAATTCATTCGCATCGCGACCATGGACCTAGAGGCATACAAAGGAGACAACCACCAAGATCACTGCTGAAAGAATTTCCAACAACTTTCCATTGTTCAATACCCAGCGTGCAACTCGATTTGGTACCCACCTTCAGCTAACTTACCTATACGAAGTATCTACCTTACCATCTACTCTGTTACACGCAGGCATCCCCATCAATATAACCTTCACGTTCACGTTCGACAGCTTGAGGGGCAACCATTTTTCTCTAGAATTCTTTGGTTCTGCCCTTCCCTCCCCATTCCCTCCCCTCCCCTCTTTATTACCCTGACGCATCGCATCCTCTCACAGCCCACTATCCACCACCACTACTACCGACCCTACTACGACCTACCACCTCACAGCACCACGCGCGCAGTACAATATCGCAGAAAAAGGTTGGATTTGGTTGCGATTTCCCGCCTTGGACCCAAACCTTTCCCTTTTATCGACGTTCATCTCCTCTCTCCCGCTCACCCCCACCTTATCATCACCCAGATCTGCGAACCTCTTTTACGCAATTGTGAACGCGACGCTTGGCTTTATTTTGAATTGCCGCCTCAAGGAAAGAAGAAAAAGCAAGAGCGAACGGACGGACACACGAACGATAGTATTACCCACACGAATCAACGACGATCATAATTTACGGCTGTATCAACGTTTAAAGAAGCAACGGTTCTCACTATTTTTCCTTTTTCCTGATCGCGTTCGTTTTGGCTTGCGTTTTGAGGAGTACTGCATAAAGCAAAGTAATCAATATGAAGGTCAGTTTACCTTTCACCTTGTCCGAAGATTGCACAGATTTAAGAGTCATTGCTAACAGTAATGTTTGTTATCAAGGCTCTTCGCAGGTCGATCAAAGGCGAGAAGCCGGATTCGAGAATCCAACATATATCCATAACACCCAAATCTGCCGTTGCAATTGTTCCTCCAAAAAAGGTATGTTCCAAGACACATGTGCCGGTTCGCGAATCCGCGATCGTCGTGCTAATGAGCGGGAAATCATTTTAGGTAATTCGCGCACTGTACGATTATGAAGCACAATCAAGTCAAGAACTATCATTTGCGAGGGGCGACTTCTTCCATGTTATAGGACGAGAGAACGACACAGATTGGTACGAAGCATGTAATCCCGCCGTTCCAGATGCGAGAGGATTGGTACCTGTTCAATACTTCCAGGCCTTGGGCAAGACAGAGCGAGATAGTGGGCAATCCGAAAAATCGCCTATGGGAGTGAAGGTGGATCATGACTCGGGTTATTCCGATATGTCGGGCTCAGGTACTTTAATAAGTCCGCCAGATAGCGGTGGCGGACAACGATTTTCGAAGACCATGAAAGGCACCGGCGCGATGGTTTACGGAGTAGTAATGTACGATTTTGCGGCCGAGCGACCAGATGAATTGGAAGCCAAGGCCGGGGAGGCCATTATCGTTATTGCTCAATCGAACCCAGAATGGTTTGTCGCCAAACCAATTGGACGCCTTGGAGGTCCGGGATTGATACCAGTCGATTTCATCGAGATACGAGATATGAGCACCGGAAAGGCTGTACCGAATCCGCATGAGGCTGTTCAGAGGGCAGGTGTGCCTAAAGTTGAAGAGTGGAAGAGAATGGCGGCGGATTACAAGAACAGCAGTATCACCTTGGGCAAATTCGAGGTTCCGAATGGCGCGCAACAGCAGCAACAACAACAGCAGCAGCAGCAACAGATGCAAAAAAGCATGGAAAGAATGAGCTTACAGCAGAATTCGAGGCAAAGTCAACAAAATGGTCAAGGCTATGTAAGTTCTGATATTTGAAGCTCCTTAAAAATTGGTATTAATGCTGTTCTAGGATCAACGACAGTCTCAACAAGCCAAAGCCCAGCCCGTTCAGCCAGTGCAGCAAAATCAATATCCAACGCCGTCCCAATCTAACTCTTCAGGCGCGGCGCCAATATCAGCTCGAATACCACGATATTGCTTCGCGGAAGACAAATACTGGTTCGTCATTGAGGCCGTTATGGACGACGGAAGGTATTACGAACTCTCGAGATATTACGAAGATTTTTACGACTTCCAGATTGCGCTTCTGACGGAGTTTCCAACAGAAGCAGGAAACACGGGCACACAGAAGAGATCTTTGCCATACATGCCAGGTCCAGTAAACTATGTGACCGACGCGATAACGGAAGGCAGACAACACAACTTGGACGCCTATGTTAAGAGCCTCTTGACCCAGCCTCCTTATATTTCCCGCTGTGCCCTAGTTAAGCAATTCTTTGCACCACGGGAGGGAGATTATGAAATAGATCCCAACGCTGTTGAAGAAGAGGAGTATCGGTTATCTGGAGGCTCCCAACAGTCCTCGAACGACTCGCCTGGCGGTGTAGCATCACGGCAGTCCTCGCGAGGCAATCTGAACGGTGGTTATTCTAGTGGGGGTCCAACTGGACTTACAGCGGCTCCTTCACACCAAAGAGGTCAATCTTCACTCTCCATAAGCAATGGCCAAGGCCCAACCCGTCAAACATCATCCATATCACAACCTTCGAGCAATTCCATGTCTCCTGGAGCTAATGGAAACGGACAACCGCCATCCGCCATGAAGGTCAAAATCTACTTTGGTGATGATCTTATCGCGATCAGAGTGCCCACAGATATTCAGTTCCAGCAGCTCTATGAGAAAATCTGTGATCGATTAAAGATCCCGCAAGATGACGACGTCGCTTTGTATTACAAAGATGAACCTAGTGGCGAGAAACCCAATTTAATGAGCGACAACGACCTTGATGTCGCTCTACGTCGAAACGATAAACTTATTATATATGTTGACCATCAATGAACGGACAGACCAACAACCTCCGCAGCAACAAATTCTCGATATCCAGCGGAAAGGAGACAGTATACTGCCTCACCATATTTAAACTGCATGATTCATTGCTAATTTTGCATTTCTGCATTCTTAATTTGCCTCGGATGTACAGACAGTTGCTTATGAGAGATGGATAATAGCTGTTGATGCAACTCAAGAGACAGCCGAACCCACACTCATTTATTCGATGCAAGTCGACTTTTTTTTTTTTTTTTTGGCCAGATATCTTGTTTCGTTTGAAAACATTTTTCTGTTAGTGATGAGAATATAGGGGGGGCACTTTTGGACGGGCGTTCTTACCACGGCGCTCTTGTTTCTTTTACATTTAGGCGTTCGCTTTTTTTTTTTTTCCTCCCAGTTCTTCTTCCGAACTTTGGGGCTGCATATTTTAAGTGGACGATGGACATACCATGGAAGTTTTCATTTGTGAAGGAAGTACCAATTTTTTTTTAACTGTTGTGGAGATGGAAAATCGATGAAAGTGATGACGATAGCGATGAATAAGTCTTGTGTTAGCTGGTGTGTGAATGAATAAACAACGAAACCTTTCAAAATTAAATCGACTGCTTCCTCTGTGACAAGTTACTCTCTCTTCCTAGTAAGATACCTGCATACTGAAAAGCATGTGAAGCGAGCTGTTGCGAGGTTGATAGCTATTAAAAGAAACCCCCCTGTCAGCACATGTTTCGGCTTACATAATCATAGCACTAGCTGTATCCCAACTGCCACACAACAACCCCTCATTCTTAATCCTCCATACCCCAACATTTCTCCACATCTAAGCTATCAATGAATATTCAATCATCTCTATCCACCTCATCTAGCGCTCTGCACGTAACGCTCGTTTCCTTCACGACAACCCCACTTCCCTGCACCTCTTATCGCGTCGCATGCCCCTCTTTCTCTCCAAGCTCTCCCTATTCGAGCTGGCCCATCTCTCCCATCGCGCATCCTATAAACAAATGTACGCGAACGAGTAAAATTATTCCTCAAACCCCAAGGAAAGGCTTGCTCCCTCCCCCTTCCACTCATTATACCTAATCACGCCATCCCATGCAATGCCCCCCCTCCATCTCCGTCAGGAATTCCCCACTCTCAAAGCCTTCAAAGAGGCCTTGCATGCCTGGGCCATCGAAGCCCATTTCGAGCCGCGCATTCTGAAGTCCGATACCGGTAGGGTGAGGGTCGGGTGCAAGAGAGATGCCGAGTGTCCGTTTGTGGTGCGGTGTAATTGGGAGCGGAGGGGCGGGAGGGAACCGTTGGCGAGAGTTACGGTGTTGAAGGAGAGACATACGTGTTTGGATGGGGTGGCGGCCGGGTGGGGGGAGGTCGGGGTGGGTGTAGGAGATGCGGCCGCAATGGGGTTGGTGATGGGTGAGCCGCAAGGCATGAGGGGTCAGGCGCAAGGGGACGTTCAGGTCCAGGGTCAGGGCCATATTATTCCTGGGGCGAGGGTCATCGAGCAGCATAATGGTAGTGGAAACGGGATACCGATGGCGGGAGGGGTGGTTCCTGTGCTGCCAAAGGTACAGAGGAATAGCGCAAGCAGATTACCGTTTTTGATGGATATCTTGCCGCGACTGATGACTATTACGAAGGAGACGACGCCCGTGGAGATCAGAGAGTGTTTGCTCAGAGAGTATGGTGCAGAAGTTCACCTGCAGCAGTGTAGGAGGGCGAAGACGGAGATACTAAAGAAAGCGGGAAGTGGAGACGAAGGAGGCGGTGGACCGGGTGGAAGTAATGAGGGCGCCGTGCAAAGCAATTCCAATGGCAATGTCATGCACAACGGCAATGGGATTCAAAACAACAACGGGATGCAAAATAGTAGCATGCAACAACAGCAGCAGCAGCAGCAACAGCAACAACAGCAACAACAAAACCAAGTCATGTTTCCGGACATGAACGGCCACACGAACAACGGGAGTGTTAACGGGAACGGAGGACCAGGCAGCGTAATGAACGCGGGCGGAAACCGCAGCGGTAGTAGTGGTAGCCCGCAGCAGACCTTCACGTTGCATACTGCTACGGGGATTGTGACACCGGCGATTCCGGATCGGAGCGAGGCGGCGTTGATGGCGGTAGGTGAGCAGCCGATTCGCTGTCCGTTTTGCATTAATCATAGGTGGATGAGGAGTATTAAGGATGCGGTGGAGCATATGAGTATGCATGTTGTTGTATGAGTGTGAATATGAGTATGGGTGTGGGTGTGAGTGTGTGGTATCGAAGGGCGACGGTAGGAATGGGGCAGTAGGATGTGTTTATGATGAATGAACATAATGATAGGGGTACTAAGTTGCAAGACAATGAATGGGACGCCGATGAGATTAGGGATTTGATGGATGATAGGAATTGTGGGTACAGATACGATTACGACCGCATTACAGCAGATATGAAAACGAAAAGCGCTTCGAAGCGATGGAACCGAGGATGTTGGCCCACCATATATATATGCATTCGGCTGTGCATCTATGCGATGCAAATTCCATCACCGCCGGTTGAATCTATGGTAGTTGGATTATCTGAGATGTGCAATAAAACTACCGGTTTCTCCTGTGGTCCGAACAGGAGAATATACAGCACGTCTCCAAAATACTTTGGGCTCTTCTGTTTTCTTTCTTCCATTCTTCGCATCAGAGCGATATTGGTCGGTAGATGAGACAGATGGAGAGGCATGGGTATACGACTATTGAAGACCTGATCTGGTCTGACCTTATTCGGTCTCTCGACTCTCTTGGCTGGCAGGAGAACTTTCATATCATGATAAAGCGATGGATGGACAGGACTCCTTGATGTAGGGAGGACCGACTAGGGGGCTTCTCATTTTTTTCTCCTTTGCTTCTTTTGTTTTCCTCCCTTTGCAAACGGCGTATTTCTGGAATGGCTGGCTACACACGACATACTTAAGGGCTTGATATGTGTTGTCAGGTCGGATACGATACCTGTATGTCAGTGTTTTTTGTTCTTTTCTCTTCGTGTTCAGATAATATACCCCGCTTTCTTTTTTAGAAAAACGAATTTATGATTTTTGTTATCTATCTTTTTGTTTTGGTAAGTCTTTCTATGGTATGGTTATGCTTTTCTTGGGTTTGGAGGATGTGGATTGGATTGGACTGGGTGGAGGATGGGTGTGGTTGTAATGAAGTGGACGCTGGGAAGAGTGGAGAGAAGGAGCGCAAGGGATGAGAAGAGTGCAAAGGAAGGGAGAAAGATGAAGTGTTGGTAGACAGGGAGGGGAGTGGATAATAGGGGCTAGTGGGATTGGTAATAGTAATTTTGTATGATTGATATGATTGATTGATTTATTCTCGCCTCTCTACCATATCTATCCACCATGCTTCCTCTCGCGACCCTCTCCCCCCCGCAGTCCATGACCAGCTCAAGCCAGACGAAAACTACTACTTCTGAGCAACACAAGCAACATTTAAATTCCAAAATCAATCCACACACACCACTTGCCATCCATCCCGCCGTTCTTTCTACCACCACCATATGTATATATCAACGCGACCATATCTACTATCTATCTATAGTCAACTAACCTAACTCCCTAGCCTCATCTATATCTCCAATGAACGCGAAGCCCCTTTCGCAGAGACCGGACCGGAGCGCTGCGTACGGTATCTATCACCCGCATTTCCTCGCTCTCGCATTCATCCTCGGAAGAAAAGGAGAAGAAGATGTCTTTTACAGTACTGACTTGATCTGATACAGATAAACGGATAGATGGATAGATGGAGTGATGGACGGAGTGCGAATGTAGGATTGTTGCGTCTTTGATAGTATGTATATATATACCTTGCGAACAAAAATACTACTTCATTCGACTTCCCTCCCTCTCTCCCTCTCTCTCTCTCTCACACACACACACACTCATCCAACCGAATTTGAATTTTCCTCAGTCCATACATACATACATGATGCACCGCGTTGCGGATCATATGACGTCAGGCAGGGCTCAGCGGAAAAGGAAAGGGAAAAGAAAGTATAGGAGGAGTATGGATGGTATTGAGGCGAAGAATTATATACTGTAGGTAGGTAGGTAGGTATTAAGTAATGAATGGGGTGGGGTGGGCGAGGAAGTTCGTGTTGGATGAATTTGAATCGGAATCGGAATCATTGATTGCTTGAAGTTTAGTTGTATATATACATAAATATCGTTCTGATGCTATGCCTGCAGCCTGCTTAACTAAAGGTTGATGCGTCGGATGACCGGGTGGGTGGTTGGTTGGTTGCGCTTGATTACGCGTTTTTGATCTGCGGCTGCTGTCACTTGGATGGTGGATCCGAAGCACTCGTGCGAGAATGATTGATTCTTTGTGGTTCTAACCGTTATGCTGCTGCTGCCATGTTGCTTGAAAACTCGGTATATATCCGTCCTTCGTGTGTTCGCGCTCGCTGGAGTCAACTGGCCGCCAAGATGTATTGGGGCTGAGAGTACAATCGTAGACTAAAATTACATTCATCCACCACCACACTGGTCGGCTTGACTTCGTTGCCATCGGTCATTGAGTGTCTGAGGAGCTATTCCTTTGCTAAAATGTGATGTTCCGTGACCAAGTACTAATCCCGGCGTTGTCTTGCTGGTCAAGTATGTGATGTATATCAATGATTTGTTTCCACCTCGATAGTATATATGTACATCAGCGTTCCATCTCCTCCTTCGAAGCCCCTGCATCTAAAAGCACTCGAACTACCTCCTCATGGCCATTCCAATATGCGTACCATATTGGTGTTTGACCGAATTCATCCTTCATACTTGGATTCACGCCTTCCTCCAGGAACGCTTGAACCTGATAACGATTTCCTCCTTTAACTGCCAAGAAAAACGGCGCCGAAGTGTCAATACCTTTCTTTTGATGCTCCCGTACTAGCAGCCTGATTACGGGCTGCCGGCTCCTCGTTACTGCCCACATGAGTGGTGTTTTGCTGTCGGAGTCTTCCGCTTCTATATTGGCATTCCTTTCAAGTAGTAACTTGACTACAGTTTCATGACCATTCTTAGCAGCCCATGACAAGGGCGTTTGGCTATAACGATTGTCTTTTGCCTCTATATCAGCATTCCTTTCAAGTAGTAACTTGACTGCAGTTTCATGACCATTCTCAGCAGCCCATAATAAAGGTGTTTGGCTATAACAATTGTCTTTCGCCTCTATATCAGCATTCCTTTCAAGTAGTAACTTGACTACAGTTTCATGACCCTTCGCGGCAGCCCAACATAAGGGTGTTTGGCCACGACTGCCTTTCGCCTCTATATCAGAATTCCTTTTAAGTAGTAACTTGACCACAGTTTCATGACCTTTCGCAGCAGCCCAACATAAGGGTGTTTGGCCACGACTGTCTTTCGCCTCTATATCAGCATTCCTTTCAAGTAGTAATTTGACCACAGTTTCATGACCTTTCTCAGCAGCCCAAGACAAGGGTGTTTGGCCATAATTGTCTTTCGCCTCTATATCAGCATTTCTTTCAAGTAGTAACTTGACCACAGTTTCATGACCATTCTCAGCAGCCCAACATAAGGGTCTTTGGCCATAATTGTTTTTCGCCTCTATATTAGCATTTCTTTCAAGTAGTAACTTGACTACAGTTTCAAGACCATTCGCGACAGCCCAAAATAAGGGTGTTTGGCCATAATTGTCTTTCGCCTCTATATCAGCATTCCTTTCAAGTAGTAACTTGACTGCAGTTTCAAGACCCTTCGCGGCAGCCCAATATAAGGGTGTTTGGCCATTATTGTCTTTCGCCTCTATATCAGTATTCCTTTCAAGTAGTAACTTGACTGCAGTTTCAAGACCATTCGCAACAGCCCAAAATAAGGGTGTTCGGCCATTATTGTCTTTCGTCTCTGTATCAGCATCTCTTTCAAGTAGTAACTTGACTGCAGTTTCATGACCCTTCGCGGCAGCCCAATATAAGGGTGTTTGGCCATTATTGTCTTTCGCCTCTATATCAGCATTTCTTTCAAGTAGTAACTTGACTACAGTTTCATGACCCTTCTCAGCAGCCCATAATAAGGGTGTTTGGCCACTATCGTCTTTTGCCTCTGTATTAGCATTTCTTTCAAGTAGTAACTTGACTACAGTTTCAAGACCATTCGCGACAGCCCAAAATAAGGGTGTTTGGCCATAATTGTCTTTCGCCTCTATATCAGCATTCCTTTCAAGTAGTAACTTGACTGCAGTTTCAAGACCATTCGCAACAGCCCAAAATAAGGGTGTTCGGCCATTATTGTCTTTCGTCTCTGTATCAGCATCTCTTTCAAGTAGTAACTTGACTGCAGTTTCATGACCCTTCGCGGCAGCCCAATATAAGGGTGTTTGGCCATTATTGTCTTTCGCCTCTATATCAGCATTTCTTTCAAGTAGTAACTTGACTACAGTTTCATGACCCTTCTCAGCAGCCCATAATAAGGGTGTTTGGCCACTATCGTCTTTTGCCTCTGTATTAGCATTTCTTTCAAGTAGTAACTTGACTGCAGTTTCATAACTATTCTTAGCAGCCCATAACAAGGGTGTTTGGCTATAACTATTGTCTTTCGCCTCTATATCAGCATTTCTTTCAAGTAGTAATCTGACTACAGTTTCATGACCCTTCCTAGCAGCCCATAACAAGGGTGTTTGGCTACCATTGTCTTTCGCCTCTATATCAGCATTTCTTTCAAGCAGAAAGTTGACCACTGCTTCTTTGCCATCCGCAGCAGCCCTTGCTAGGTATGTTAGACCACGATGATCTTTTGTCTCTATATCAAGGCTGGCATCAAGCGGTCGCATGGCAACGTTATAGCGACTAGAACCACAAGCTGAAAGTGACGGTGTTAGTCCATTGTGGTTTCCAGCTACCAGATTGCAATCACCCGTGGCGAGGAAGAATTTGATTATTCTGATATCACAGTACTCTATCATATAGTGAGTAACACCTTTCCGCCGTGAGTACGTAAAGTCACGTCTAGGAGCAACTGATCGATTGGTGTCTTGCCAATAGCTCTCATATAGCGAGTGAAGTGAAGACTGTTGCGCTTGAGATCTTAATTTGATTTCCATAAATGCCTTGACGGCTTCGTCGTTGCCATTTGCTAGGGCTGCAAGAATTGGCGCTCCATACCGCTCATCTTCCTCCTTGAAGCAAGTGCTTCCCTGAGGATGAACTCGAACAAGTGCGGCCAGATCCTTCTCTGCGAGTATGTACAGCAGGCTAGCTGATTCTTTATATCTTCGGTTGTCATATTTTTCGATAATGTTATTAAGATAAATCCATTGTTTCATGTTGAAATCAGCCAAGAACCTTTCTTGGTCCATTCCGTTGTGTTGGGCATGATTGGCATGACGATAAACATTCAGTACCGCATACTCGAGGAAAGGGAATTGCGTGTACAGGCTGTTTCTTAGGTCTGCTGTCTCGCGAGCTTTCGGTAAGGGATCGGGTGCAACAATGGTTTTCATGACCGAAGTGTTCAGCTGGGCGATGCAGCAATTTTTCAAGATTTCGTGGCTATGGCCAACAAAGTTGCCTGAAGCTTCCGGTGACTGCCCGGCATATTTACCTAGCAAGAAGTCTCGCACAGACTCGTGGATGAACTGTATTTCGGATGCTTTATTTCTTGTTACCTCAGCCAGACCTTTAGAAGAACTCCTCACAAAAGTATTCATCTGCTCAGGGTCAATATCGTCTCGATCCCAATGACCGAAAGACTCTTTGTCAAGGCCAAGCTGAACAGCGAAATAAAGTTCAGCTGGCTTCAAAGGACGAGCCGCGAAAAGAACCAATTTCAGGCACAGCTGTAACTGTTCAGGATTCCGCTCATCCCGCCGAAGAATCATTTCGAACAATTCCGATAGCTTGCGCGGAATTTGATTGAGACGCTCGCGGATCTTTTTGAGAGAAATGGAATTGTCAGGGTATTCTGAATTGAGGATATCAAGAACCAAGACAACCCAAAGGAAGATGTTTGATGATTTCTTAAGGATCTGAGATCGAAGTTCTTCCGCTGCTTTAGACTTGCCAAGTCTTAGTTTTGACTTGATATATTGTTCAATGTCTTCTGTATGCCCTATCTGATTTTCCAGGATGATTTCGATACCTTTCTGTATGACAATGGTTGGATAATGCCGACTCGAGAAACACACCTGCAGTCGGACTTCTGAATTTCTTGCGCAGTCGCAGAGCCCCTCGAAGAAGGAGACCATATCTGCAACTTCATCCTTTTCACATTCATCTAGAGCATCGACGAAGACCGTCAATGATCGGCTTCCAAGACTCGGAACAGCGTGCGTCAATGTCTGCTTCAATGCCTGTTCATGCCATCCTGTGCGCTCGATGACCCTTGCGCCATCACTTGTCATCCAATCTAAGCGTTCCTTTAGTTCTGGCGCTCTCTCGAAGAGCTGGTGAAGAAGTGAACGATACAATCCTGCAACCGATTTCTCCTCTTCTGTACCCCGGGCGAGGAAGAAGAATGAAATAGTGATCTGCGAGGCATTTCCTCTTGCTTTCTGTCGGGCATCGTCATAAAGGAGTTTCATCAGTGTAGACTTCCCTGTTCCAGGGTTACCTTTAATCCAAAGGAAGCCACCATGTTCCGAGTCCTGCATCCTGTCATTCCAAGATAAGTATTCCGTTGACTTGAAGAACCAGAGGCAGGTTGTTCCTTGGGCAGGAGTTAGACTCGTTAGGCGCTCGTCGATTTTGGCGAAGTAGAGTTGGTCTATCAGTGATTGTTTCGTATCAGCTCCAATACCATGGGAAGTACCCGGTGGTGATGTAAATTCTGTTTGAGATGTGAGATTCGACTTTCCTGAGGATGTATACCCAATATCACTTTGGAGTAAAGATACTTACCACGAGGCTGAGGATATTCGTTGTAGCAGCGTAAGTCAGAGGAGGGAGAGATTGCACTTTGATCTGCAGAATCATGGGGCATATAGTGATGGTAAATCTTTTGTCGTTTTGCGGAGTCTGATCCAGTCCGTGAACTTATCGTATCTGCGCTAAGATGGTGCTTTCGTGCACTGGATATAGACTCTAAAAGTCTCCTTAATGCGTTCTTTCTACCCTCCCCATAAATAAGTGGCATATAGACGTCAAAGATGCCTAGAAGGGAATAAATCTTGTCTTCTTGACGTGTCGTTTGACGTTTCTTGGCCCACAACAATCGTGTATCGAGATTGAATTCAGACAAAGGTGCTCCTCGAAGAGCACGAGGCGCGATACCTGTTATTTCGTGAATTTGTTGCTCTAATGAAGTTTTATTACCAAGGAAATGGCCATTAAAGCAATAGAACACGACTTCTGGTGGTGCAATAAGTTCTTGCAGTGTCCAGCCACGAGTGAACCATCGGCTGCTTCGAAAGGCTAGTTCCCACGAATCTAAAATTATGTTTGACGGACCCTGTCCATTCGTTGAAATGTCGGACAAATATACATAGCATTTCACGGCGTTGCGATACCAGCGGAACATTGAGTTGATGGCTTCTGCGAGCTCGGTACTGTCCGCTTTATTGATGCAGCAAGTGTCGACCCAGCAATACCGCAAACCATCACGAGCAGCTTGCTCAATACAGAACCGAATTTTCCTATATCCAAATTTCGCTTTCCCAGTGCCTTCTGTCATGTCCTGGAAGGTGACCTCATCGTCATCACCACCCCAAGTATGGGAAAGGATCGCGTAAGGCTGTACATCGTTCAAGATGTCCTTTGTCAGGCCGACGTCGCCGTTATCCTTCAGCTCCAAGAGACGCATTTCTGTTACAACATTCAGGAGATGGTGAATTAATTGAACATCTCAATGGAACTGAAAAGCTTCCGGCAAAACCTGGTTAGTGAAGTAGAAATCAAACGTTTCATGAGGAAATTGTTCGAGGTGTACCGTGTACTGGAAAAGTGCCAAATCAGTGGTGCGGGTCAGGTGGCTTGGTACAGCTTCGCCACAATGCAACGAGATGCGAATGGCTACAGTACACCACAGAGAAGTACCCTCTCGCTCATTGGGTAAAGTCAAAAAATAACCGTATCCACAAGATTTCTTAGAAGGACCAGGAGGTGCATCACGACTTATCCACCAATGTCATGGCTTTATATACCGCATTAAGTCTTGAATGAATGCCTTTAGTCTGTGAACATAAGCAGCGTAGCAAATTGGTTGCTGAAATAAAGAAGGCTGGCAACCTAAGGGATATCCCAAAAGGTGCTGTTCTCACCAGGTGAAACATAAATTACACATATCAACTGGAGGACCCAGGCTGCGAATCCGCGAAGATTCTTCACTACAAATATGATCTACTCATCGGTCCCAAGAGCATACTGATGAGCAAACGATTCATATTTCATACGATAACGAAACGTACCATATGCTTCTTGCCTGGGTGTTATCTCAGTCATTCGCACGAGACAGTTGCTCCTCCCTCGTCAGCGTCGGCTCGTTATTTCCATGGCCTGGACTAGTGTCCGGTCATCTCCATCCAGACGGGCCTAAGAAGGAGCCCCTACACTACGCCCCTTGGAATGGACGCTTTTACTTCTGGTATAAGAGCCACCTCGTGGAATTCTAGCGCATGGAGAAAACTGGAGAGAGATACTTTCGAGATGAAGACGTTTCGATTTCCTGTCTTGGAAGGTCTTCAAAGATTCTAAAGGACCTGCTTGACGAGTGCCGCCATCATTACTTGGACCTTGTTCAGAACAAAACGCCTAATTCGAGCATCAGTTCGATGGGTGGAAGCCGTCAAAAGCGAGAGAAACTAGACCAATCCCCACTGCCGTCCTTGATGAGAAAGAGAAAGAGGTCCTGTTGAACGATATTAGAAGCCCCCTCGATCCAACCACACGTGAATGAAAACCAAGCGCGGCATTCCCCATCGAAGAGGCTATTCAGACTAGACTTCCTTCAGATATATAAATGAAATGTGAATGACGCTCCGCTGGCTCTCCGAGGGCCACTGCCGTGGAGGCAGACTAAGACTTCCTTCCACTTACAACTAAACTAAACGTAGCCTACCGCCTCTAGGGAACCCATTCCCTTAAAAGTCAAACTAGAGGGGGAACGGGAAACGGGAAAACGGGAAACGGGAAACGGGAAACGGGAAACGGGAAACGGGAAACGGGAAACGGGAAACGGGAAACGGGAAACGGGAAACGGGAAATAGGACACGGGAGAAGCTGGTCAGGTAAATCTGGGAATATCTTCATAATGGAAGGGAAACCACTGTCCTGACTCGTTCTAGCTTCGTCCTAAAACAATCGCCCTATCAACTCATCCACGCCGAATCCTAAGCGTCTACTAGCGCATTGCCGACCTGCTAGACGCGAATTCTCTTTCCCTCCTAACATCTCGTAGATAGAAATATCTCCGGACACTATTCAGCACTGCTCTGATTGGTCTACATTCCGATGTTTGATCGGGGCTTTTCTCATACAGTACAAACAGCCCGTGCTACTAAAAACTCAACCTCAGCCTATACTCTCCCCCCCCCCCTTCACCCCCACGAACAAAGGTTAATTTAAATATACTCAGCCGTAACCTTGTCGTCGATCGTCGATCGTCGATCTCCCGTCCTAACCAGGAAGATGGCGTTCTTTTAACTCTTCCAAGCCCCCGCTTTCTCTTCTCGATTCTTGGTTCCTTCCTCCCGCGCCTTCTCTATCTCCAGCTTTCACCGTCTCAGAATGTTGATTGCCATGGTTGTTGGCTGATACCGGACACCCGGACACTAGGTAGCGGGCTAGCGAAGACGTGAAGCTTTTTCCTTTTGGCCTTTTGTTTCCCCCTCGCCTGTCCTCTACTTCTCGTCGATAATATTTGGTAGCCGTCCAAGGTATATACATACATACGCACGTATATTCGTTTGTTTGCTGCATTATCCTCTCGGTTTTGGATATCAATCACAAGGAACTTCACCATGGCACAAGAACGAACCCATGCTTTCGAGAGAGTGCAAATGTTCATCGTTCTGTTTCTTGTATTTACAAACTTCACTCTCGCTCAAAAAACCTCCGGAACATCCGTGGGAACTTCTTCATCGACAGAAACTTCAACGACCGCTTCGAGTACTTCGACACAAACTGCCGTGGCTGTACCAGGCTCATTGAACTACGAATATCTTGGCTGTTACAATGAAACGACCAGCGTCCCTAACACAGCTGGGTTACGAGCTCTATATGGTGGTCCCGCCGAGGCCAATGATACCATGACCGTGGGGTTGTGCTTAAAATACTGCAAAAGCAATGGTAAACAATATGCTGGATTGGAATATACACGGTATGTATTCATGTATCCATAACTTTTCCCATGCATTCTTCACTCCCACATTTCCTTGCTCCCGCATGTTATTTCCCAAACCACAAGTTGCTAACACACTACTCAGCGAATGCTACTGTTCATCTTACATTTCCTTCTATTCCAGGCAGGTCCCAGAATCCGAGTGTGATCTTGCATGTCTGGGAAACTCAAGTCAAATATGTGGCGGAGCATTGCGATTATCACTCTACCAGGCAAAGAAAGATGCAAAGGGTCTCGCACTAGTTGCCAGAGGTGAAATAAAGAACAAAGCCGTATTGGCTCTTGGAGTTGCTATTGTTGCCCTCATGATCATATGTTAGGGGACTGTTTAATTATGGAGTGACTACATACGACTAGATCATGGCATGTTTATGGGTTGTGATCGGGGTTATACGACACCAAGGATCGGATGGAAAACTGGGAGGCGCTTGGTAATGGATTAATGGGTTGATACTGGATTCGGTGTGAAAATGGTGATTGGGGTATTATTGTTTTTCCTCTAAAGGAGTTGGAGTAAACATGGAGTTGCAATGGGATTGCAAGGTTTGAACCAAGCATTGTATGTATTTCGGGAATCACTGCAGAGCGCAAGGTAGCTGCAACACACTGTTATGGATTACTCCATCAGCATCTATAATTACAAGAATTGTTCTTCATCTTTTCCACACTGGGCCTATTTATGCGTGCAAGACGGTCCACCAAAAACATATTCCTGGGCTTCAAAATTCCGCCCTTGGCTCGCCAGAGCAACTTGTCTTGAAACTTCCCACAACAAACCTCATAAGGAGGATCGGAACTTGATTGATTTACTGAAATCTTATCCCCGCTGACTGACACATATTTTCTATCCCCTGATACCGCATCAGATATATGTACACCTTTAACATGTGTAGTGTAGTGTAGTGTAGTGCAGCAGAGTATAGTATCCCGGCTATCTAAAAAATCCCGCTCGCGTCGATTTCGAGTTCTCAATTTCATAACCCCGTGGCCCAAGGGTCTGGGGTCTAGGGTCTACAACCGAGGAGATGTACAGTACAAGTAAAGAATGGAAAAGGTTTATGTGGTAGGGTAGGTAGGGTGCGTGGTATAGTATACCGGCTGAAGGAATAAAGTTGGCTATGGGAAAGTATAGAAAGAAATGTTTGGGTGATGGGATTAGAATGGCATGATATGTGTGAGTGGCGTGTGGGTATGGGTTACCGGGGATTTAGGAAGTTGGGTACGCTAGTGTTGGTAGGGTAGGTGTTGTTAGGGGGTTTATAGTGAGGTGGGAGATATGTGGGTCTTTTGGTAATGAGATAAGGGAGGGGGAGGGGTGGGATAGGTGGATGGGTAGAGGGTATGATACCGGCGGTAGGTTTAAAGATGTTTTATTGGGAAGCACAACTCACGTCTGTTATACGCTCAAGTTCGGTAGGTAGGCATATACAATATACAGCCAACCCATATTCACATCAATGAAACCCATCCACCCAACCATCGATCCACCCCACCCTCAAATATCCAACCTCCCCAATCCCCTCTCTTTAACCGCCTCCTGAATCTTGACCCTAACATCTCTAATCGCCTCCCTCCAAACCTCCCTCCCTACTCCCTCCCCTTCATTCCCCTCCACCAACCACCCCAACCACTTCACCACCCCCGCCGCCTTTCCCATATCCCTCTCCTCCACAACCACCCTCCTCAAGTACCTCTCCATCGCCCCCACATCATCCGGATGCGGTCCCTCCTCCTCAAACTCCTTATACCACTCCCTTATCGTCTCGCGTAGCTCCGCCAGCGTACTTAATTCCTGCGTTGTGAACGTCGGTCTTTTCGGTTTCGGGGGAAGCCGAATGTGGCGAGATCCGAGAGGCGGAGCTTCGGGTTTTTTGAGCCTTTTCACAGTAGACGTCACTAGACCGCCGCGTTGTTGGAGACGTTTGCGTCGGTGCTCGGCCATGATTTCGAGACGCATGTCTTCGGGTAAGGCGGATAAGAAGTCAGGGTCAAGCGTGTCAGTGTCCTCGGAGTGATCGACGGAGCTCTCTCTTGTGCGGGGCTTGGAGGCGAATTTGGATTGCTGAGGACCGGTGGGTGGTACGGGTCGGATGAGAGATTTTGGGGGTCGACCACGACCACGTTTCTTGACTGGTGTGGGAGGTGGCCTTCCTGTGAGTGTTCGATTCTTCCGCGGTGATTGGGCTGAGAGTGCTTGAGCACCAGAGGGACCCGCTGAGGGATCAGCAGAGAGACCGGCGGAAGCACCTCGGATTTGTGGTTTGTAAGAAGCTAGGATTTCAGCTTTCATATCTTCAGGGAGGGCATCGAATACTTCTTGGTCGAGCTGCGATGGTAGAGGTATAGATGAATGGATTGATGGGCTTCCAGGCCGAGAGATAGTCGCTGGTGTTGGCTCTCTTGATAAGGAATGACTCTTGCCTTGAGCTAGCAGTTGGGTCCTTATATCTTGTGGGAGTTCATTTAAAACATCAGGGTCGATCTGAGATGGAATTATAAATTGGGTTCCCATCATGTTGAGTTTCCTTGCACTTTGATCGCCGGCGTTATTCCTAGCGATGATTGCTGCAGGATGAATGTGGGTTTGCTTGGCTTTCAACGGACTGCTTTCATCAATAGGATCCTCAGCGTCTAATGTCTTGGACGCTGATTTGTGCCTTGAAGGTGTAGGAGTATGGATTATTTCATCCAGACGTCTTTGTTTACGCGGTGTGCTTGGCATCTTGCTTTTCCCGCTTGGCGATCCTATTTCATCAACGATCGGATCCTCAGCGACCTCTTTGCTTAACTTCGATGGAGCTGGGGCACCAAACTTAATCCTTCTTTGACTCCCATCTACCATTGATCCATTGCCGACTTTTAATGGTTCAAGCTTTGTCATTTGAACCCCAAGCCCACGGAGCTCTCCAGGAGGGAATCCATAACTTCGAAGTATTGAAATAGCCTCTCGTCCGATGGTTTCAGCATTGTTAGTAGCCACTCCAAGAACTATGCTTTTGTTGAACGTATCGCAGTTTCCATGACCTAAGAACTTCGGCGGATCAAGAGGTGCATCTGCTGCTTTTCTCATAATTTTCATGGTCAATTGTCTTCCTTTCACTCGCTGATCAACCAAACGCCGTTGCAATTCGATGCAAAGATTCGACACGAACTCCTCTGCTTCAGATTGGGAGATAAATCTTATGCCCCAATTGACTTCTGCTGATACAGATTTTCGTACAGCTTGCTCTCCTACCTCCGTCTTGTCAATCCCTCGAGAGTAATCCCAAATTCTTTCCCCTGTCTTGGGACCGAGTACGGTCATGAGCCGATCTTTCGACAGTTGTCTTACATCTTTGACGAACTTCACACCAATATCTTCGAGCTTACTACCGATACTGTGCGCCACACCAGGAAGATCTTGTACGACAAGATCGCCGATGAAATCAAGAATTTCTTCCGGCTTAACCTGGTATTGACCAGCGGGCTTGGCCTTCCGAAGGGCCAGCTTCGCAAGTAAAATATTACCGCCTATGCCTATAGACACAGCACAGCCGGTTTTCTCCTTGATGCGTACCCTAAGCGCTTCACCAATCTGGTCGGCCATTTCTTGTTCCCGCCAAATACTGTCCTCTTTGATACCAAATCCATCAGTACCACCAGCAGGTAGGCAGAGCGAGGTGACGTCAATGAGAGCTTCATCCACGCTAACACTCTGTACGATACCACCAACATCTAGAATTGCATCGTAGAATCCGTTGCTAGCTTCTTCATATGCCGGGAAGTCATAAGGTAAAACTTTGATATCCGGACATAGTTTGATCGCATTCTTCATCCACATTCCGTTCTTTACACCAAATACACGAGCTGGATAATTGCAACTGGCAATTTCCGAGCCCGTGCCATTGCCATGAGCAACGACGGCAGGCTTGTCCACAAATTCGGGAGCACTTTTGAGTGACACGGCACAGAAGAAGCTGTCGAAATCAACATGCATGATGTATCTTCGTGATCCGGGCTTGCGCTTTGCTGATGGCTTCTGAGAAGCGGACTTTTCTAACGCCATTTGCTGAAATCTTGCTTTGAGCTCAGCTTTCCATGTTGATAAGTGATGTAGTCGAGATTCAGAGTAATATTGTTTGATAAAGTCTGGATTTGCAGTGGAGGATTTTCTCATGTGAGGATCTGCTAATAGTTTCAAATTGTGTTCCTCGGCCGTCATTATCTTGGGTTTCTTAGAAGGCGTCGGAATGCCCTCCACTTCATGGGACCGTTTTCTGCCATCTCGATGACACGATTCCTTGGTGGGAGTAAGCTCTGAATCCGAAGAAATCGGTGACACTTCCCGGGATATTTGCGCCACAATTGATCTTGGAACATTCAGGCTCTCTTTTGCCGTTACTACAGACTGCAGAACGGCTTTCCGAGTCGGACTGTTGATATTTGCTGCATATTTAAGGGCATCCTCCAGCGACGAGGACACTTCAAAACTACCAGCTGAACTCATGGGATCTTTAGTTTGAAGTTTGTCGATCGGTGCTACAACTTCAATACTATCCCGAGGCTGATCAGCGGGCGAAGATCCTGAGCCTTCTGGTTTCTGGAACATGACTTTCTGTACTTGAGTTGTAGGGAACTCAGGGCCATCATCGTCATCAACAAACTCTGCGACATTCTTGACTTCATTGGTATACCAGCTGGCATTGGTCTGATCGCGATAACTTCTTTTTGGCGTGTTCGACTGGCTGACAACCTTGCCGTCATTGAATCCCAGTACTCGTTGACCAACGCCTTCATCAAGAACACGATACGAATCCCAAGGTAAGCATTTCCCAGCGTTCACACTATCTACTACCCACGCCGGTTTTACGATGCGATATCGTCTGAACTCGATGGCTTTCTTTGGTGTAAGGGTGGACGCGATAATATGAGTGACGGTAGTTTTGCCATCCAAATACTGCATGAAACCTCCTCCATGGCTCACAATCAGATGATGAAGATCGCTAAGAGAAGGTTGAGTATAACCATTGACATGCGCAACGATGCCGCGGAAGATGGTTGGATTGCCGGTTGACGATGAACGGACTTCCGCATCCAAGTTCTGCAATTTTATCTTCTTGCGACGGAAATAATCCGTGAAGCCTCCGAATTTCGAGCCTTCGTACTCCTCCCCTTCTTCATTTTGGAAAGTATGCGACTCGATGCGCTTCCGTACGGATTCAGAATTCTTCTCCAAGCGGCTACCCATTTTTGACGTCGTACTCGCTCCTGCGCACGAAAATTCTCATTAATATCAGCCGGCTAGCACAGCAATACCGCTCGGCTTCATCTTCAACCTAAATGTTTCCGACACGAACACCGATGGCGAAGGGATCTTTCGAATGGAATCTCTAGTTGAACCTGGTGGAGCGAGGAGGTCTTGCGATAAGGGCAATCGCGACTTTCTGAGGCGCCCTTTCACGTGATGATAAGCTGCGGCAAAAGCACGGACCTCTAGCCTCAAATTTTCTCGACTTCCAAGATTTTGTCTGCAGCTGCTAGACGATGCATTCGCACCAGTTCATGAGGCTTTACTCGTATACTCTGATATGCATCCGTAAAATGTTGAAGATGCTGAACACGCTCTTACATCTCGAATATCAAGTCAGATGTCGATGGACATTGTTATGTCTTTCATGTTAACTGTTGCTGTGTCGCACAGGTTTTTGAACGGGTTCTAGAACTAGCTAGTTCTAAGTACCGATGTATTTTTAGTATCAAGTCGTCATCGATCATGTCTGATGATGCTGCTTTCGCAATATCAACACATCCAGAATAGAACTTCATTTTCTTTTCGACGCAAAGGGGTTTTATATATTTGCTGTTTGTTCACCCTATTTATCCAGTTTCTACTTCACTGCTCGTAATTGAATTCACTCACTGTCTTTTGAATCGGAACCACTTCCTGTCATCCGCACCCTTAACATGCATCCCCGGACGATGCCGGGTGTCTCCCACGAAAGGTCACCACTCATACAGCATGAAGAGGCTGCAGATAGCAAGCAAGTCTGTATCTACGTGATCTTTGCGTCTGATATCTATTGACGTTGAACAGCTACTTGAATTCTCCAAAGACGATGACGCGAACCCCAGAAACTGGTCAAAATGGAAAAAGTTGGGCAACATAGCTGTGATAGCAACTATGGCTTGTATGCTTCAATTTAATCGTTGCTGGATTCATTGTGATTGACATGAACACAGTATTATCTCCCCTCGCGAGTAGTGCGTTTGCACCTGGAATTCAGCAAATAGCAGAGTCACTGGATACGACAGAGACAAGCGTAATAGCTTGCCAGGCTGGCTTCGTTGTAATGCTGGGGGTCGGTCCGTTAGTACATCGCGTGCATCTATTTCACCTATCTGTGTTGACCTCTACCTCTTCAGGCTTCTTCTTGCACCTCTCTCTGAAACCTTCGGACGGAAGCCTTTATACCTGATTTGCTTTACAATCTTCACAATCCTCCAAATCCCCACTGCTTTGAGCCCAAATATCACGTTTCTTATCACTTTCCGCACCATAGCTGGTTTTTTCGGCAGTAAGTTTCTCTTCACTACTCCGCGCCTGACGCTCCCAACCTCTTGACTAATTGGGTCTAGGTGTCTCGATCGCCAACGGAGGCGGAACCATCAGTGATATGTATGAACCAAGCGAAAGAGCGGGAATATTTGGGTGGTACCTCCTGGGTCCGCTCTTAGGTCCTACTGTGGGGCCCCTCCTTGGTGGCATTATTTTGGAAAATCTCGATTGGCCATGGTTGTTTTGGATAATGTTGATGATTTGTGGGGTTGTTGTCATTGGGGTATATTTTCTTCTGCACGAAACCTATGTCCCCGTCCTCCTCTCATCACGGAAAAAAGAACTTGAAGAAAGTTCAGATGTCGAATTCTATTTTGAGGGAGAAGACACAAGACCATTCTCGTCGAAGGTTCTCCAATCCGTTCAGCGCCCACTTCGAATTTTGTTCACTCAACCTATTGTCTTTACCATGGCCACTTACCAAGCTCTAATCTTCGCGACGACTTACAGTTTATATACACAGTTCTCTTCCATATATGGAGGAGACTATGGATTCAGTACCATTCAAATTGGACTGACGTATATTGCACCGGGCCTTGGTTTTCTCTCCGCAGTCAGGTTTCTTGTCCCGCGCATTGACAATGTCTTCAATTATCTTACCAAGAAAAACAATGGTGAATCTAAACCGGAGTACCGCCTGCCGTTGGCGAACGTCGGATCCATTCTTCTACCTATCACCCTGTTCATGTTCGCATGGACCGTCGAATACCATGTTCATTGGGCGGTAACACTGGTGGCAACCTTTTTCTACGGGATTGGTCAGGTCGCCGTCTTCAATTCCGTTCAGAATTATTACATCGATGCTTTCGAGAAATATGCTGCAAGTGCCATCGCAGCTGGTGCATTCTTCAGAAGTGTCGTTGGAGGTGTGGTTCCTTTGATTACTCCCAGTATCCTTGATGCTGTCGGAGTGGGCTGGGGAATTAGTATCTTCGCATTTTTAGCTGTAGCAATTGCGCCAAGCCCCGTTCTTTTCTACTATTACGGGGAGTGGCTGAGGAAAAGATTTGCAATAGACCTATAATGAGGCAGCAAAAGCGGGCGCTATCTTTTCCCGGTGTTTCAAGAAGGACGTTTTCTGTTTGTGCAAAGGAAGAAGCAAAAAGTTCCCTAATCACTTTGTCTAAGTGGGCGGAGTGGAGACGTGGAGGGAGGTGTGGAGATTGTAGTGAACCGCGGCATATAGAAGACAAGCGGAACGATTGGAGCATTCCCATCATCGAGTTTCATTCCATGCAAATGGTACGTTCTTACATTATATTGCACGCAATAGTGCTGCGAGAATATAACGTATGCAACACACTCCCGGATGAAGCGGCATTTTCTTCACGTCTTGCTTGACTACTAGATTCAACTCTTTGTAATTTTATAGAAGCGTTTAAACAGTAATTTTGTATCGTAGACCGCGGGAATTAAATCACACCAAAACATGATTTCTGATTCACAGAGTTTCCACCGCTGGCCTGGGGGCGGATGGATCCTATTTCCGGGCAGTTTCGGAGGAAAGCTTCTTTTCCTGGAGACCCT
This sequence comes from Clarireedia homoeocarpa, assembly GCA_001465935.1. Classification (NCBI taxonomy): domain Eukaryota; kingdom Fungi; phylum Ascomycota; class Leotiomycetes; order Helotiales; family Rutstroemiaceae; genus Clarireedia; species Clarireedia homoeocarpa. The sequence continues at coordinate 232,646 of LNKV01000026.1, forward strand.
CCAACCTCGATCAACATTATCGTAGCTCAATACGGGGAGGAATCCCCACAACGATTTATTCCCTGACAAACCGACGTCAGATCGACCCATATCACATGCGCTCGTATCACAAATCAAGGACCGCTTATTTACGTGACCTTGGAGCTCTAGCGTGAGACGTGATTTGCCCCTATCTCCGAAGCTTGCTCCATTGTCTGCTGTACTGACAGCAACTCAACCGTTCACTAGTAGTAGTGCCGACACTAAAGTGCCGCCCACACATCTTGTCTCGATGAGGTATGGTGTCGGCGGGAAATTATATGCGCACCAATGAAAGGGCAAGATCTTCCTTTGCCAATTTCTCCGCACGATGCCTCCGCCTTTGCGGAGTGTGGAGGATATGGTACGAGGGTACATCGGTGCTGCTAGGCATGGGTCATATAAAGATGTAGGAACAACCCCCAATCTTTTGCTCTTTCTCTCGCCACAGTTCAGTATCTGGACTCTCTAGGTCTCTCTGCTACTCAATCGTCAAGATGGTTCATTTTCCTAAAATCAATAATGTCTATTTCCTGGCGTCCATCGCCACGGTAGGTGGAATGCTGTAAGTGCCCATAGCACACTTGGCCGCGTCATCAAAGTTAACAAGCAACCTCTAGGTTCGGTTTCGACATTTCATCTATGTCAGCTATCATCGGCACCAAGCAATATGTAGAATACTTCAACAATCCTCAAGGTATCGTGCAAGGAGGAATTGGATCCGCTTTGGCGGGTGGTTCTGTTATCGGGGCCATCATGGCAGGCCCTGTATCCAACAAATTCGGACGTCGAGACTCCCTCTTCTTTGCCTGTCTCTGGTGGCTTCTCGGTACAGCACTCCAAACAAGCTGTAATGGAATCGGTATGCTCATTGCAGGCCGTTTCATCAACGGAATCTGCGTTGGTATCACTTCTTCTCAAGCACCTGTATATCTAGCCGAGATCGCAAAGAAGGAAAACAGAGGTTCTATTATCGTCATTCAACAATGGGCTATCGAATGGGGCATCTTCATCATGTACTTTGTTGGATATGGATGCAGTTTCATCGACAACACCCCAACTGCTTCGTTCCGTACTGCATGGGCCATTCAGTTCATTCCTTGTGTGATTCTGATGGCTGGTATCCCCTTCCTTCCTCGATCGCCGCGATGGCTTGCAAAGGTTGGCCGTGAGAAGGAAGCCATTGCTATTCTTGCCGATATTCAAGCGAACGGAAACGTTCATGACCCACTTGTCATTGCCGAATGGGAAGAAATCACCACCATTCTCGCTGTTGAGAGAGAAGGCCAGAAGGGTTGGAGACGGTTCTTCAAGAACGGAATGTGGAAGAGAACATTAGCTGGCACATCCGTGCAGGCTTGGCAACAATTGTCTGGTGCGAACGTCATGACATACTACGTTGTTTATATCTTTGAAATGGCTAGTTTGACTGGAAACATTGGCCTCGTATCTTCTGGTATCCAATACGCTATCTTCATCGTCGGTACAGCAGCCACCTTCTTCTTCATCGACAAGACTGGGCGTCGTCCATTACTTGTGAGTCAAACCCCAACCATTCCCACTCCGCAACTAACCTCAAATCATAGATTTACGGTGCTGTTGGAATGGGTATATGCATGTTCGTCGTCGGCGGCATTCTCGGCTCCTACGGAACCTTCCTCCCCGACGGTCTCAACGGCAACCTCAGTGTCCGCATCCAAGTAACCGGCTCCCCAGCCTACACCGTCATCGCCTTCTGCTACATCCTCGTGCTAATCTACTCCCTCACCCTCGCCCCCATTGCCTGGGTCTACGCGGCCGAAGTGTGGTCTCTCGAAACCCGGGCCACCGGCATGGCCCTCGCATCCATCGCCAACTGGCTGTTCAATTTCGCCATTGGCTTGTTCATTCCATCTGCGTTCCAGAATATTAGTTGGAAATTGTTTATGATTTTCGGGACGCTATGTATGGCAGCGGCCATTCAGGCTTTCTTGACGTATCCTGAGACCGCAGGGAAGTCGTTGGAGGAGATTGAGTTGTTGTTTGCGCCGGGGGCGCCGAGGGCGTGGAAGACGAGGCCCGGGGAGAGTTTGTTGGATGAGAGGGTTAGGGATGTGGCGGAGCATGGGGATAAGCATTTGCATGCTGGGGGTGTGCAGGAGGAGAGAGTGGAGTATGGGGGAGAGGAGAAGACAGCTGTTTAGATTCTGGCAGGGGTTTAAAACTAAGTAAATGTAATACATGAAGTTATTCATATCTGATTGCAAAGTTCTCTCAACAATAATGCCTAATAATCTCTGACGGGGAAATGACTGAATGGATAGAGAAGTTTCTGGTTGTGTCGATTATAAAAGTATTGGACCGATGGGTATATAGTATTGTGGGAAATTTCGTAAAAGCTTGCCCCGGCCCCTGATCCAGCTGCATTTTTAGGTGAGAAGTATAGAATCTTGCAAGTCTGTAGATCCTTTATACGAAATGAGACAGGAGATACAAAGGCTCATGATCATTGTATTTGCTCGGCGTTCTATACATCTCAGCGACATCTTCCTACTCGACTTTTAGACTGCATTTTCTCCATGCTCTCAAAAAATCTTACGCCAAACAAATCCATTACACCAAAGAAAGTAAACAGAAACCTTTTCATTTTTAACAAAACCCCTCCTTCATGGACCGGAAGCTTTGTACATTTTCTACAAGAGATAGCTTCGCTCAGAATAACAGAAAACCCATTTCCAAGATTCTAGCATCCTCTCAGATAGAGGTCTGATGTCTTTAGTATTTCCATTGGTAGGAGAGTCTCCAGCTCACGGCCAGGATTCTTGAAATATGCAATGCATCTTATCGATCCCCTTACAGCCGCAATCAAGAAATATCGAAGTAAAGGCTCCCAGTCGACTTTAAACTGATGTATTTGTTCAACAGCCATCAATGGAGGGCCGTTAAAATGAGCAATTACTCTGCTCTGCTCTTGGTAGAATAAGGGTCTGTTCGGTATGGCAATTTTGAACATGTGCTCTGCTCGACTCTTGGTCTCGTACTCTGAAATGTGGTCTGATGCTCTTATAGCGAGAGCAATGGAGGATATCCGGCTAGGAGACACTCCACGTAATCTTTTGGTGAAGGTATTCCGAAGAGTGCGCTGGAGGTGGAGAAGGACCAGCCATTCTTTAACTCTCTGGAGTATTAATTGACGCTGACGGTGCTCCATATCGGGGCGTTCAGGGTCAAGCTTCTTGGGGTTTCATTTTTCGTAGAAGGCGGTGAAATATAAAACAAAGCTTGCAACAAGAGGAGATATTTCAAGTTTTGGTTGACCATGGACAACAACTTCTATGGCGTTTACTACTTACTTGAGAGTCAAGACGCTTGAGGGAGTGATTTTGGGATTTGCTTGTTCAAATGCATGTTGCAGCACAGCTGTAACTTCTTACTTCGCAAATAGACACACATCGAGATTGTAATTAGAAATTAACCACGTAAAAACAGCTCTATGAGTATACGGGGATATTCTAAACATGAACGAAGAGAGAGAGGGAATACTTCAAGGCCCTGGTACACACCAATCAGAAAGCTGGTAGCATTGCATAGTTATCGGCACAATTCTCTGGGAATCACAAATGCCTGTACAGAGACAAGAAGAAAAGCCGAAAGTGCTGTACACCTCATACTGCCAACCTCTATCTAATTTGTCATATAAGTTAGAAAGTAAAGATAATATTAATCCAAGAAGAGAAGCATAATTCTAAACTCTAAACGTGAATATATACTTGTAATACATTATACTGCTCCAGAATAGTTGCTACATTTGTGATTCTATACCAACTACTCTTGCAAAATAATAATATGTAGATATTCAAAAAGGAGTCTTTTCTCCACAAAGTGACTGATCTTTTCCTCTACAACGCGCTATCCAACTAGTCCTCTCATCCGAGCTTTGACCATCATGACGGTATGAAGCTATTTGTTGGAATCGTCAGAATTCCTTCTCCATGGATTAGCAATAAGTTACTACTCTCCAGCGCTTCTCTCATCATTAATTGATACCTCGTCAGGTCATCTCCTGCAGGTTCCGATCTGGATTGTGTTCCTGGCCGAGATTCTGGAAGATGTGTCGGTCATTGGTCCAAACGGGATACCAAGCAGATGAATAGAGCCAAGCCATGAGTCATCGAAAACCAAAGATGGGATTCTGAAATGCAAGTTGGTGGCGCGAACCACAAATATCCTAGGAATCGAATGAAGGAAGAGCAGAGTGGACGTCATTCCAACTGTTACTGCTCGGCGTAAGACCGAATAAACATTCATCGACTACATAATATGCTTCTTATGTTGAAAACAAAGTGGTGGTAACGTTCTCCCATCAACTGTTCTACTTACCACCGAAACCTTTCTATTACATGGTCTCCTCGAAGCTGTAGTCCCTACACAACCGATCGGTAGCGTCGCCTTAACTTCGGTGTTCTCATCATCCGAATTAGACACAGGTCGTTTCGCCAGTGTTCTGGGTGTCGGGTAAGGGGTAAAGCCCCGCGGCGTTCGTGTAGGTAAGTTGAGAATAACTGTGGCTGTGGGACTGTCGCTGGTAGTTTGATGCCAACGATCACCAGTATGTGGTCCGAATACTGAGCAAAATCGTTTGTATAGGATATACCACAAGTAAATTGTGATTAATCCGCAAATAGCAATGGGGAAAATGAGTATATCCGGACAAAATAAATCATTGAACGAGCCTAGTGTGGCCCAGTCGGTATCTGATTGAGTGAGCGACCATCGTGGAGGAACTTTGGCTCTTTCGACTTGTAGTACAATTTCGTCGCAACCTTTGTAGAATGAAAGCATTTCAGTCTCACGCTCGGAAGGTGTCGCTTTGGTTCTCCATTGTTGTGCATGCTGCCAGATCCTGTCGCTAATTCTGGTAGGCAAGCTATTGTCAACAATCAAGTGCGCGAGATTGACCCAAGTGGCAGTGCAAAATCCATCAAGGTTTGTGGTGTCTGTGTCCAAGCCGATCTTCTGAATAGGAGTATACTCCCACCACCAAGGTTTCTGCTGGTCCATTTGCAGTCCCATCTGTTGTTTGCTCCTCAGCCTTCTTTTTTCCCACGCAAGGACGTGTTTTTTGACCACCTGATCTTGAGTTGGACAATACTCTCCCCAGCCTGGCTTTCGACAAGTGATCGTGTATGCATTCCGCTTCTTCGGGTCACTTAATGTATCGAAAGCATTTGTGACCAAAATCAAAGCCTGTGTAGCTTCGGCCTTAAATTTGAGATTCCTTATCTTATCGGGATGGATCAAAATGCTTAGGCGGCGGTAAGCTTGTTTGATATCGTGGGTCGTCGCATTTATAGGCACATTGAGATTGAAATAATGAGGAATGTGATCTTTGGAGCACCAGTCTTCTGGAACTTCCGAAATATCCAGCCACCAATTCTCAAGGTGTTCATCGAAGGACCTTTCCAGCCAATTTCTCTGTGCCATAATTATTCGGCTGTATCTCTGGATGACGCAACGTCCCAATCTAGCAATCCTCTCGATGTCCTGAGCTAGCAGTTGATGAGCTACGTCGTGGCATATGTTGAAGTGGATGTGAGCGTCTTTCCAGCAACATTCTGAGCTCCTCTATCTCAGGGAATTCCCGAGAAGAAAAAAAAGGATTGTTCATTTCATTGTGGGTTCTGGCGAGGTATATTCCAGCTTGAACAAAGAACCTCCGCGAGCGTCTGTATATGCACAAGCATTGTACAACACAACATAGCGGACCCTTGACCGCCTTTTCCAGTTCATGGTCACAATGTCGTGGCAAGAAGACGATAGTTAACTGAGGTAGTAATGATGTGACTACGACCTGAGCAACAACAGTACTGAGAGCTCGCTTCATCAAAAGGGGAGAAGAGGTGGCTCAGAGAAGGAATCATGTGGTGTCCCAGAAGATGCTTAGTAAGCCTGCTACAGTCTAACTGTTTATGGAACGAACAAGCATAATGGCGCTAATGTGAGATCAAACATTCCACTCACATAAAATAACTTTCTCCTTCCTGAGTCTCGTAACCCCACAAATTGCACAGACTCAATCGTCAATTATGGCGCTTCCCAGCCCAGAGGCTGATAAGCACATAAAATAGGAAGCGAAGCTTTCCGTAGGAGGGTTACGCGAACGCCGGCGATTACTGCTTGCCTGTCAAAAATTCATCTTGTAGGTCGTTTCATACTTCATTCATTTAGTCTGTGGTAGGTCCGGCTTCGTTTGCTAGATTTTGAGGAATTTCAGAATGCTCGATATCTTTGCTACCTGGGAAGGGAGAGCATCTGCCTTGATGCTCTGCCTTTGCCTTTTTGTATCATCTTATTTCTTTACTTCGATCCTTTCCGCGGCATCAATACGAAGCAATCATGACGACAAACCACCACCAATTGACCCTTCCGTGGACTTGATCTTCGGCAACCTCTTCGCATTTGCCTTTGACACCAGACGATACTTCGCGCATCTTATGTGAGTCTTTGTCCAAGTCTGGCATGGGCATTGGCTGATGTAAAAACAAACAGAAATCGATTTGGACACAATGTGCCGGTTCGAATACGTGTCGCGAATCGACAATATTTCTTCGTTTCTGGCGCTCAGAGTATGCTACGACTATTTCGCACTTCTCGAGAACTTTCTACGGGTCCTGCATCTGTCACTATTATGGAGAACGTATTTGGCAGCCCACCCGAAACGGCATCCATACTCATAAATGATAACACTGGATGTTCTGTGCAGCCACTAGAGGGAAGCAATCCACTTCCTCAGGATCAACGATACTTCCACATTATACACAACACCATCCATACAAATTTGATGGGGACAGGGCTGACAGATTTGGCCTCGCGATATCTTGAGAATCTTGAGAAAGAGCTGAATGAATTGAGTGGTAAATCTGAGGAGTGGATTGAGATTCCTGATTTATACACGCTCATACAAAATGTTATCTTTAGAGCATCGACAATTGCGATGTGTGGTCCCCACCTGTTCGAACTGAATCCTACTTTTACGGACGATTTTTGGGAGTTTGATATTAAGGTCGGAGGTCTTATAAAAGGTCTTCCAAGATTTCTGATCCCATCTTCGTATCGAATCCGGGACAAATTAATCGAAGAGATCATGGACTGGCATAGGTTTGCTGAAGCACATATCGATAGAACAGATGAGGAGCTTGAGAAGAAGCTGTGGGAACCTTATTATGGAGCAAAACTTGTGAGGGATAGAGCTCGTGAGCTTTCTCAGATCAGGGGGTACAATGATAGGGCGCGAGCAGCAAACGATTTAGGCCTTATTTGGGGGTATATACTATTCTTTGACCCCGTCATAACCTTCTTCCAACTAATGTTCTATAGCGCGAATGCGAATATCGTTCCTATCGTTGGATGGTTTCTGCTAGACACCATTTCTCGACCGGAAGTCCTATCACGGGTTCGAAGCGAACTTTCCAATATCGCAAAGCTCCATCCAACTTCAAGCACGTCAGAGCATATGCCAGAGGTATTATCTAATCCACTCCTTCAGTCAATCTACTGTGAAGAGCTCCGCCTCAGATCCGGAAGCACGATTCAGCGATCTCCAATTTCCTCGAATTACAAACTTGGGCCCTGGAAGTTCCCAAAGGATGACATGATCATAGCCAGCGTATGGTTTGAAGGTCGCGATAAAAGCGTCTGGAATGAAGGCGCAAATGGCGAGCATGATGTCGAAGATTTCTGGCCCGACCGATTCATCGTTTATCCCAATGACCCCAATAGCGGCCCTCGAAAAGCAGACTCCACGAAATCAAAATCCGCCAAGGTAAAAGAACCTACCTTCACAACCGATTCGGTAAATGGTTCCTTCATTCCTTATGGTGGAGGGCAAAAGATGTGTCCCGGTCGGTTCTACGCAAAACAAGAAGCTCTGGGTGCTTTGGCGATGTTTCTTAATAAGTTTGATATCGAGTTAATCGAGAACAAGCCTATCATTCCGGATTTAAGTTATTTCCCTATAGGTATTCTGCCGCCGAAAGGGAAATACCCAGCGAGGTTGCGTAGGAGAAATCAAGCTGCATGAGAGAATTAGCAGTAGGTGTTCATAGGTAATCATTCTGACGTTATGATCGAGGCTCTTTACGCTAAGAATGGAACAAAATTGGAGTGAGGTGACGGTCAGACAGGAGTGTGTTTTGTCATGTTCTGAATAATTTACTCCTCTACATCTAGGAGAGTGTAAGAATACTACTTATCTATAATACCTATACCAGCGGACCTGTTAAATGAATAGTACATGGATGTCTCTCTACCACCCTATTATGAGCCAGCTGCCTGTCGCAACCTTGTGTAATCACCCCAATTTAGCAAAAAAATCCGGGGATTAGCTTAGGCTACCACGGCTCCACTATCATCTAGAACTCCTTCATTCCTGCTAACTTAGCCCGTGAACTTGAGTTAAAATTGGGTCAGTTTCTCTGGGTTTATGGAATTTAAAAGTCATGAATTGCATTGAAGGGAATTGAATCGATAATTCGGAAGGAACTGCCATTTCCAAAGACGGGAAAGGGAGATACGAACAGGTTTTCAACATGTGTCAGGATTGTGCGCTGAATATGCTGCTTCAATGCGATCGGTGGAAGGAATTTGTGGTTCCGAATTTGGTATGTTTTTTTGGATATTTGCTTCTATTGTTTATGATGATTCTATAACTTAATGGGCTACTTCATCATTGATTATTTTCTTCGCATCTCGCAGCGGCATTCGGTACACGATATAGTTCTATGCGTGCTAATCACCTTCCAGATCCTCCAACGCCCTCTCCTCCCGCCCATCACCACCCCAACACCTTCCTTCTCATCGTCTCCTTCTCACAAACCCACCAACCCGCCCCTTCTTTCCCTGCCCCCCGAACTCCACCATCAGATCCTCCTCCGCCATCTCCCCTCTCCGCTCGATCGTCTCTGCCTCGCACTATCCTGTACACATCTCCTCCTAACCGCTTTTTCTCTCCCGGGAGCGGAGAGATTGAAAGTGCCGCGGCGGAGAACCCATTCGCATTCGGTTTTGGAGGCGAATGAGCTATTGGAGAGGCCGTCGTTGGCGTGCAGAGCGCGGGAGGAGTTTTTGGTGAGGGTGGGGCCGGGGTTTTGTGACGGGGGGAGGGGGAAGGGGAAGGGGAAAGGGGGAGCCGGGGGGAGGGCGTGGGGGCTGTGTTGTGATTGTGGGATGTGGAGGGTTAGGAGGGCGGGGTATTGGAAGAGTAGACCGAAAGCTGAAAAGGCCAACGTGGGTGGAGACTCGGAAGAAGGGGTGGGAGAGGTGGGTAGCAGTGGGAAGGGAACGAGAAAGGGCAAGGGGAATAAAAAGGATACGGTTGCGGGGGAAGATCAGCAGCTCAAGATTAAGGGAAGGAGGAAATGGTGGGTGGATGAAAAGATATGGGATGCGAGAGTCTCGAGTTGGAGCAAGGGGCATTATCGACAGTGTCCGGATTGTTATTGTGAGGAGCAGAAGGAGGTATATGAGAAGACGAAGGCACATGAGGAAAAAATGGGGAGGGGGTTGGGATATGGGTTGGCGGTGGGGGTGGTGACTGTGGAGGGGGACGGGGAGGATGAGAATGAGGATGAGGATGAGGATGAGGATGAGGAATGGATGTAGGTGGGTTTGCGATGGGTGTGAAGATGGAAGCCATCGAGGAGGGCGATGATTGTTGGTGGATGCAGCAGGAGAGGGGGAAACGAATAAACGTGGGAGATACTGTAATATGGACTGTGGAGATAGGTTTAGAAGATAGATGCAAGCCTTACATTTTATTTTCTTCATTCCAAAGACGTGGCTTCCGGTGAGACCCTCGATTGTCTACACCTTCCTGGATATGGCTCTCAATGGCTCTCAATCGCATGGATACTGCTAGTTAGTCAAGATCTGGAATTCTTACAAAGTACATGCGGGCGGGGCTGGGCGACAGGCAGGGCTGTGGCTTATCTGCAGCCTGACGTCGGGCTGCAAGATCTCGAGTTTAGCGAACGGGAACCCTGAAGAATGAATCTCACCGGCAAGTTCTGGGTAAATGTATCGGCAGAATTCCTGTCCTGGACAGTACAGTACCGTACGATGTAGGTTACGATGTAATGCAATGCGATGCAACGTCCAGCAGATTGACAGCTTTCTTACTCTGTACAAGTGCCATGTTATCGCGATAGACGCGCGTGCAGGGAGAAATTGATACAGTAGAATTGTCTGCGAGGACCATTTCGGAAGCCTGGCCACCACACCACACAACGCATGACCGCCCGCCCGTCGTATGGTAATACCGACATCCGCGCTGACTCTTTCATCCGATGACTTACTTGTATCGCTGAGCCGCGTAATACTAAAATTGCAACCATCTGAACTTATACTCAACGCCATTACTCCGTACAACTCGCCTGCAATCAGCCCATCTATGGTTTTGCCAAGCGACGGCGATGACTCGGCTAGACTGGGGTTCGGATGATGAGATAGATGGTGGGGTGAATATCGGTGGGATTTGTTTTGCATGGGATCCGCTGCAACTAACTTGGCTGATGCGATGTGCGCGCCTTGTTTTTTTCTTGTTTTGCGATGCATTGGTTGGCTACATTACTTACGAGCATAGACGAGTATATATAAGCCCATAGCTTTGCTCTTATTTTCCTTCTTCCGCCTCTACTTCTTCGATTATTATCGGCACCAGGTCATAGAATTACTGTTTGCTAACACGACCGATCGAACCATCTCCGACCGACCATCTCCGATCATCCTCTCGTCCACACTCAATATCTCAATATCAATCAACCAATCAGATCCGTCAAGGAATAACTTCAAAATCTTCCATTCCTCAATCATCACTTCCACCCTCACCACAAACCTAAACCACCAAAAAATGTGCTGGCCGACCCGATCCCGCGAACCCCGCCACTATTACCACCAAGAAGTCGTCTACGACCCTGCCGTGCGCGTTGTGACCAGAGAAGATTATCACAATGGCCGCCGTCACTCACACGATTCGCGTCGCGTAGTGGTTCCCGGCAGCCCGGTGAAGAGAACGTATATTACGCCTGAGCGGTCCCGGGAAAGGGTCAGAGAAACGGTCTACGTGAACGAGCCGAGAGTCAGTTTCACAAGCCCAGGGCCGAGGTCGAGTGTGGTGAGTCACAGGAGACGGTCGGTGCATTATGATTATTAGATGGGAGGCATGGGGTGGAGTGAGAGGGTAAGCGATGGGGATGAAAGGAGTTGTTGGGCGACGAAGGATGTGGATTTTGGGATGGGAAAATGGGCAGTAAGGAAACGACGGGTCTGACGGATAAATTGGGGGATGATGGGCTTGGATTTACGATACGATATGATGCGGATATGAATCAAGGTGGCTGGTGTACAGGAAAGGGCCTTGATTTCTTGTGGTTATAGGGATTTTGTTTCGTTATATATTCTTGGTTTCACGAGATGGGAGTTTGGGAGATGATGGCTAGGTTCATCCCGGTTGGGATATATGAACTATACTGCGAATGGGTCGACGACTTTAGATGAATTGATGAATTCATGATTTTATCACGATGATGGCGATGTGAGAGATTTTTTGGACACTGAGACATGATAATGAAAGGAGGCTGGGCTGTGTAAATGAGACCATGGAATATTTCTTCGGCCGCTCTCTGACTGGATGGCCCTTTACATTGGATGTCTTCCATGTATCGCGCATAGGACCAAGGAGCAAGGAAAGCCCTTCAAAGTCCCATGTGAATTTCAGCAACGACAATGCGCATCTTGGACAACTGCCTCCCTTCCAGACAATCTTCTCTTGAGTCTTCTCCATTAAAAGGTCTAGAAACCCATCCATCTCACCTCGTCTTAGAAGGGTTGTAAGTTACCGCAGTGATTCCAGGTTTAGATGGCTTTGCGCGGAAATGACGTCATAGTCACCGCGGGGCATCGCATTCGACATCTCCTTGCCTCAAAGAACTTCCTCCCATGTTAACCTCCACAACTCAAATATATTAATTTCACGAGGATTTGTATTGTGGAATCTCAATCCCGGCTTCATCTATTTGAACGAAGAAGTGCATTAAATATCGTGTTGGCATAAGTTAGCTGCAAGGTTCGTCCCTCTCTACATTTGTCGCATAGGAAAATAGAAGTGTCAAGTGGGATTCTCGGGATCGCAGAACTGCCCAGACAAGGACGGCATTGAGGCCTTTTTATCTTAGTCGTTACTTCTGTGAATTAAATAGGATAGGATAGAATACGATATGAAAAATGTATATATATATATACACACCAGAGATATAGAAGAAGAGAAAGAGCTGACCACATACCAGCATACCAGACACGAAATAGAAAACTTACAATACCTTCCTATTCCTGAACAACCGCAATAATGTAAGTTTGAATCGTCCTATACACCGTCACCAGTTCAGCCCTGGAATACAATACTATACATCATACACTCCATGTCTCTCTTCAACAGCCTGGCATAATTCAATATGGAAAATCTATTGCGACGAGGGAATTCCATCAAGAACTCCTCAGACAAAACAGCTCCATTGATACACTTGTTCGCATTCCCTACCCCCTCACCCCCCCCCCAATCTAACTCTTCTTGCCTTACATTGTCCTCTCTTTCATCCACCTCTCAAGCAAACCACTAACCACCCCCAGGAACCGCGCCCTCTCGATCCGTTCCAGCGGAAAATCCAATAACTCCTCCTCCCACCACCACTTCTCCTTCACCTCCCTCCGCTCATCCACCCAGCCCGAATTATCCCGCAAATTGCACCGCCTAATAAAAACTGAAAACGCCCTAATATCCGCCTACATCACCGCTTCCCGCGAGCGCGTCTCCCTCGGCACTCAACTCTCCGAATGGGGCGAAGCCACCAACGACGCTGAGGTCAGTGACATCTCAGACAAACTCGGCGTATTGCTTTCGGAGCTCGGCGAGCAGGAAGATCTGTATGCGCATAATTTGGACGATTCGAGGGCGATTCTCAAGGCGATTAGGAACACGGAGAAGAGTGTGCAGCCGAGTCGAGATCATAAGCAGAAATTGATAGATGAGATTTCGAAGTTGAAGGTTAAGGAGCCGGAGAGCGCAAAGTTGGTTACATTGGAGCAGGAACTGGTTAGAGCGGAGGCGGAGAACTTGGTAGCGGAGTCGCAGTTGAGTAATGTGGTATGTTCTTTTTTCGTCGTTTCTCAGCGCTCTTACAAAGAGGCGAAGCTCTCTGTACGTTTGGGATCGCTTCAGGGGAATGCAAGTTCCAGAATCGGGCTCCGGCAACTTAAACATGCACTCCGTAGAAGCACTATCTACTAACCAACCTAACAATAGACACGTAAAAAAATGAAAGAAGCATACAACGCCGAATTCCTCGCCACAATCGAGCGAGCCGAGAAACAAATCCTCCTCGCGAATCACGGCAGGAGATTATTGCATCTCTTAGACGACACACCGATCGTACCCGGTAACGCCAGACCCGAATACGCGAATGCGGAGTATGCGAGAGGCGTGCTGAACGATGCTGAAGATGACCTGAGGGAGTGGCAGTTGGATGTGGAGGATGTGGAGGTTTGGAATAGGAGGGCGAGAGGGGAGGAGGTGGGGGATGGCACCGGAGAGGTTGTGGGGGAGAGGAGAGAGGCGCTGGGTGAGGAGGGGAGTAGGGTTAGTAGTGGTGGGGCGGGGTTGGACGCTGGGGTCGGGCATGTTCAGGGTGGGAGTGGAAGTCAGAGTGAGAGGCAGGATGTTCATGTTCCGGGGGGTTATGCGCCGAGTGTGACTGGGACGTCGGTTACGACGGGGCAGGTGGGTTCATATGCTACTAGTGAGGCGGGGACGACCCAGGTGGCTAGTGCAAGTTAGATGTTGGTGTCTTGGGCTGGAGATGGATGATGCGATGGGATGGTTAGGGATAGGGTGGGTTAAGGGAAATTATGGAATGAAGATGAAAGGAGAATGGCGCACTGCTAGCAGAGTACTGTGTGTTTTTTTTTTTTTTTTTTTTTTTTTTTTTTTTTTCTTTTTTTTGAGTCGGCAGTTTCATTCAAATGGATGGCGAGGCGAATCGGTAGTAGATGAATGGAGGTATTTTTCACTTGATTCGGATTCGGTTTAAGCTGTGTTTTTTTATTGGATGGGTTAGGGCGGATATGTAGATAGGTGAATGAACTTAGTAGCTGGCCGGATGGATGGTGGATTGGGGCAAGGTGGGTGGGTAGGTAGGTAGGCTAGGGCGGGGAGGTTATCTATCTTGCTTTTGTTACTGTCACGTCTTTCTTTGTGTATGGGATCGGATGGGATGGGATGAGGTGGAGATAGGGTGGAATTGGACTCGGGTTATAGTAATAAGATAGATAAGTCTTATGATTATGATTATTAATTCCTATAGTATTTTTATATATACATGTACTTGGATTCTTGAGAATCTATTGAATGAATGGGCTAGTTCGGAAGAGAAGGAGAAGCAAGGGGGAAGGGGGAAGGGGAGGAGTAATAGTGAGATGGTAATCTTATGACAGGCTGGATGGATGGATGGATGGGATATAAATATGAGTGGGTGGGGGAGGGGAATGGTGGATAGTTGCGAATATGTAGTTGTGATGGCTACAGAAATCTTTTTCGTGTTTACTAAACTGCGTGAGGATGATGATGAGGAGGTGTAGTCAGGCACTGATGTTCTATATGCTCGTGTAGCAAGTATGAATGAACTCTCCTCCTGGTTTGAGAAACGCATTGATCATTGCATGATGCTTACTTCGCACCGCAGATGATGAAAAGTTGGATGAGAATGGTAACGTAACGAATGTTGAGTAAAAATCGCCGTCTGTGGAGAAAACCCGAGAAAACTCGGGGCATCTCGAGAAAGAAGCACATAGTTCTTGTTGAGGGCACAGCAGATTTACACTTGGAACAGTGCCTGCAGGCTTCAAATGGACTTAAAGGGTAAGGGTAACTTTGGCTTTAAAATATCCCTCCTGGCTACACCTGAATTAAGGTCCTTGAAACTTCTTGCCTCTTCCTTTAGGGCCCTTCTTGCCGTTAGGTGGCGTGTGGCCACCAAGTGCTCCTTCCTTGGTTCCCTCTCTAGGGCCTAATCGGCGTTCCCATTCAGTGAGTTTAGCCACTGTATTCTCAAAATCCAGTGGTGTTTCCATCATTTCTAGCTGTAAGATCAGGGGTTCGAACCTATGATCCAGCTCCTCAACTACCCTATATAGCGTTGCCAGCTTGTAAAGATCCGAGGGTTTCTCCTTAGGCTCAATTGAGCCTATTTCCCATTGTAGATTACTGAGCTGGTTGGCTACCTCGACTATCCCTTTAGCACTTCCTTTCGGCACCTTATAGTCTGTAAACGCCCGAATCTTAATTCTTAGCTGTAGCATCCCCTGCGGCCTATATTGTGCGTCCAGTGCTTCCCATTGAGCACTCGCACTTTCGCATAATAATATATGATCCAAAGCTTCCTGGCTACACAAGACCATAATAATAGACCTTGCCTTAGCATCCTTAGCCTCCCATTCCGGGTCCGTAGATATTGGCTTCTCAGATAAACCTATAGCCACTTCGGCTGCAGTCTTCTTAAGCCCAACCTCAACTACATCCCACAGTCCTAGCCCCATCAATAGGGTTTCCACCTGAATACTCCAGGCCCTATAATTCGTTTTATTGAGCTTTGCAATTCTAGCCTTATCGAGCCAATATTCGTCCTCCATCGTAGTTGAGAATATAGCCTGTACGTAGGCTCCGAACAGCTGAACTTGGTTAAATCCCGGGGCTTACAGCGCTCCCGGGCTCATAACCTGTTGCGGTTACAGCAGGTTAACACGTAAAATAGTGCCTGTGGGCTTGAAAGGATTTAAAATTAACGATAACTTAATGATTTCTCTTGGCGGCCTTCAGCAGGTAATACACTATATGTAGTACTTATAGGCTTCGATGGATTTAACAATAGGTGCAAATGATGCTTCATTCAATTGTTCTGATTCTCTGCTATCTACAGTGGGAAGGACTAGCTATATTTATAGGCCTCTGTTGAAGCCACTAAAGTGGGGTAGTCCGGGTAGGTGGGACAGGGGCCTACTGCCGAACCCCTTTAGTGATCCTTCAGGCTTGTAATGCATTAATGCATTATGAAGCCTATGGTTTCAGGCTTGTAATGCCTACGGATTAGGCTTAAAAATAGGATCAAGAAGCCTAAGGTATTAGGCCTGAAGGGCCTAAGGCAAGAAGCCTGAAGAGACTATAAATGTACAGTCGCCTCTTGGAAGTCTTCGCGCACAGGCTGTGACGAGACTGCCAGTTAAGACACTGAATGACCTTAGAATTAACAACTACAGAGCTAAGAGGATCATAAGGATCCGAAGGCTTATATACAGGAAGAGATCATGTGCTTGATCACGTGTATGCTAATACATGCTTGCATGCTTGATGTCTGACTCACCCCCATGGAGGTCATGTTCTTATGTAGCATCGTGATAATTTGGTCAGAATCATCACATCACCCCCCCCTTCCAAAAAAGCTCGCCCTCGAGCGTCCCAATTGCTTTGTTAATTATTGTCTGAATTGCATATCCTTAAGGTTTCTTCTTAATGAGTGTAAATGACCTAAATGGTCCGCAATAAATGAATGTAGTTGTAGGAATAATGATAGTGGCTTCTCAGTTTGGCGACATCATGCTTTAGGTGTCACAAAGTTCAGGAATCGCTTCTTATTTGCCGCAGTCATCGGGTGGTCTCCCTCAGCATAGTCATAGTCGTCTTCTCCGGATTCCCATAATCGAAGCTATTCGGGGAGAAGTACTGGGGGGCCAGGCACCTTCGGGTTGGCTCGATGGAAGTCTCGAAGCAGTGCTGGGGATGTCTTGAGATCCGATGCTTAGTACCAAGCCAGGTCGACGTCGTAGCCTCTCCATTGGACGCAATACTCTAATAACCTTTGTTTTAAACGGCAGGCCAGCACTTGCTCTACCTTATATTCGTCCGTTCCCGTTATGTTAATTGGCGGGGGTGGTTCATTATACTAGCCCGGTAATAGGTTATCGGCTGCCTTCCTTAACTTGTCAGCTAGGAACACATTATGGATTCGCATAGTACTAGGCAGATCTAGACAATAAAAGTGACCGATACGTTCCAAGACCTTAAAGCGTCTACCCGTAAAGTAATCCAGCTTCTTGGATGGCCGCTGCGTTGGCAGGTGTCGTATATCCAGCCAGACATAGTCGCTAACTTGGAAGTTAACTAGCCGGCGACGTTTATTTGCTTGCTTGGCTATTTGCTTTTAGGTAGCTATAATAGCAGAGCGGGTATATTCCAAAGCTTCACGATTGCGGTAGGTATAAGTGCAGGTATCTTGGATATTGAGATCGTCGACTGGAGGACGTTTAGTTGGCTTCCAATCCTATATAGCTCTAGGAGTATATCTGTAAAGCACTTCGAAAAGGAGTAAGTCACTAAGAGAAGAATACAGTAGAGTCAGCTATATATAGTCCATTATCGGCAGGAATTCGGACTAGTCGTCTTGATAATAGTTAACAAAGAGTCTTAGCCGTTTTTACAAGTACTAGTTATAGACTTCCGTCTACTTGTCAGTCTAGAGATAGTCTGTAGTAGAAAGTTTGATCTTGGTTCCGAGGATATTATTGAACTTAGTCCAGAATAAGAATATAAACTGAGGTCCGCGATCGGACAGTATTGTCGCGGGTAGGCTATAGTACTGGTAGATATACGAAATATAAAGCTTAGCCTAGTCTCTTGCAGTAATAGTCTTGTAATATAGAATTGTGATAGCTTGCTTAGATAAGCGGTCGATAATAACAAGTATATTATTATATCTATACTTATCCTTATTGAAACTGTAATAATCTATAGTAATATATTCTTATATATAAGTCGGAACCGGCAATAAGTAAAGTAAACCAAACGTCTTATCTCTTGGAACCGAGCTTCGACGATATATATAGTAATTGCGAATATATATAGCGATATTATTCCTTATAGAATGCTAGTAATAGTACTTCTTGAGAAGTAAGTAAGTCTTCCTAATACCTAGATAAGTTGTAGTAATAGAGTTATACACCTCGCGAATAAGAAGAATTCTTAGGTTCTTAGTATCGAAGACAATAAAGCAGCTTTTATAAAATAATAAGCCTTCCTTGACTTCGAACCTGGATTTGGATTTTAATTCTCTTCGATTTACTGTAATTCGTAAAGTTTGCAAGGAATTATAATCGTGGTTCACCTATAAAACACAGACAACTAGATTAATAAGACTTATAGAATTCGTAAGGGTATTCACTTCGAGGGCAGATTCGTTAAAATAGTTGTGTATATAGAAAGCTAAAATCCAGAAGTCTAGCTTCTTATCCTTAAGCAATTGCTAGATATATTATTCTTTTTTAGACTTATTTTAGGAACTCAATTTATCCTCTTTCCGGGTAAGAGCGTTTGCTGCGAAGTTGTCCTTATTTGGGCGATATACAATAAGAAAGTAATAGTCAGCTAGGAGTTCGGCCTATCGAGCTTACTAGGCATTAAGTGCTTTAGTTGTTATAAAGTATTCCAAGGCTTTGTAGTTAGTGTAGACTCGGATCTGGTATAGAGTGCTTGTCAGCTCGGCACGCTAGTACGAGAATAACTTCATAATCGCAAGTATTTCTTTATTATAAACCTTATAGTTAAGCTTAGCCGGTTATATCGTTTTTGAGAAATATACGACTAGGAACTAGTTATCGCTATGTTTCTGGGACAGTACGCTTACCACAACTCTGTCCGATATATCAGTTTCGAGTATATAAGGGAGGTTGTAATTATAATACTGTAAGAGCAGGGCGGAGGTTAGTATTTCCTTAAGTATATTAAATAACTACTAGTAGCTAGTATCGAAGTTAAAGCAGGTTACAGCCTTTGTCAGTTTGATAAGAGGCTTTACAATTATACCAAAGTCGCAGATAAATCGTCGATAAAAGTTGTAGAAGCCTAAGAAGGATTGAATACTTTTTACAATAATCGGGTATCCCTATCCTTTAATAACAGCAACCTTTTCGGGATCAACTTCGATACTGTCGGTCGAGATAATAAAGCTAAGATACTTTATATATTTAATATCGAACTCGTATTTTTTAAGATCAGCTTGTAGACTAGTATCTTCAAGTCTTTGAAGTACTTAGGTAATATAGACTATATACTCAAGTTTATTTTCCAAGTAAATTAAGATATCATCAAGGTAAATAATATAAAAAACATCAAGAAAATCAAATAGAATATTATTTATATACTACTGATATATAGTCGGGCTATTAGTCAATCCAAAAGGTATAACCTTATATTTATAAGTACTATACCAAGTTCAGAATATAGTATACTCTTCAGAGACCGGGTCTATACAAATACAATAGAATACTTAATAGATATCTAACTTGGTAAAGACCTTTGCTTTTGAAAACTTGGCTAAAGTCTTATCAATAAGTGGAAGTAGATATCTGTCCTTGTAAATAAAAGTATTCAGGGCTCGGAAGTCAATATATAAACGAAAAGAGCTATTAGGTTTTTTCACAAACAAGATAAAAGCTGTAAAAGGTACTTGACTTAGCTTAATAAAGCCTTTAAGCAGGTTATCCGTAATATATTCCTTAACTACTTCTAGCTCTTCCAACAATATCTTATAAAGAGAACTATACTTAAGAGCTTTTTCTCCGTCGCCCTCCAATTAGATCTTATAGTCATATAGGCAATAAGATAGAAGAAAGTTAGACTCAGACTTCAAGAATATATATATATATACTGTATATTTAGCCGGCACAGGTAGTTCAGTATTATCAATATTTATAAGAGAATATATAGTAGTAGAACAGTCGGTCGAGGTTAGCAACTGTACGACCAGAGTAGCTAAGTCTTGCTTAGATATTTACTACTCCTTTTACTAGTCAATAAGACTATCAACCTCTTACAAAGTAACTATAAAAAGCTTATTGTCGCTATCTCTTTTACAAATACAGTTTATTGTTATAGTAGAGATTGTATATATCTCTATAGCACTTAGCTTGCGTTATAAGAGAGGGATCCAGAGAGGCTTTAGAAGTCTCTTAGGCTCAGTATTAAATATAGGAGTTATAGGCTTAACCTACTTCAGCTCTTTTTCTATATAGATAATAGAATACTTGACCTAGGCCTTATAAGATAAGCTATTTTTAACTGAGATAACTTTGTCTTTAGTAAAGGAAACCGGGCATTTACCTGAGATATAAGGCAGAGTTGCCTCGAGATAAAGTAATAAATATATAACAAGTAAATTTAACGTTTTTCCGTCTATATATTACTTTTTAGTAGTAACTGTACTAATAAAAAATAGCTTTTTCCGATAAATTTTTAAGTCTAAGTTATTCTAGTCAAATTTTCGGTCTCAACGCTCTATATTAACTTGATAGACCTTGTTTATTACTTTGAACTCGTACAAGCAAGCCTTAATATTATAAGTTCTTATATATATTTAGGAGATAGGCAAGTCCTTAGACTAAATAAGATATCTTTGAGCGTAGTCGACTAGTACTTGATTCTCAGTAAGCTATTTTCGTCCTAGTATTACTGTATATATACCCAAGTAGATGATTAGAAAGGGGATAAATAATTAGATATAACTATCGATTATAAAGTTTATTAAAGTATAATAGGTAATTAGAAGCTTACTCTAGCTATTATATCCTTTGATTTGCAAAAGCGTCTTCAAGCGTTTGATAATAAGCCTAAGACTATAATAGAGTCGCTAAAGAAAAGAAATATCAATTAGTACAAAGCTATTTGCTCTGAAGTCAATAAAAGCCTTGGTTTAATAGAAGATACTACTTTTTACTAGCTTATATAGTATTGTTATATAGTTTCCGCCTATCAGTTTAGTCAAATCCAAGTATCTTATATCTCTCAAGCTACTTAGGAAGGAGTCTTTACCTAGACGCTGTTTTTTACTCGGTCTACTTCCAATTGCTTCGTATAAGTTACAGCTTCAGCCTAGGCTTTAGCTGGGACATTATCTTCTTCCTCTATTTCCTCTATTGTATCTTTATAAGGTTTATACTCGACTTTACCCACTATATAGCAGAGGGTCTAGGCTCGAGCGAAAGCGGAGGAGGGGGAGCTTCGGGTGAAGCCACCAACTAGCGGGGTAGCCCTTTAGCTAGAGGAGAAGTGATATAGCACGTTGGCAGGTAGAGGTAGCTGTATAGGTGGAGCGGCAATAAGGATGCCGAGTTGGCTTTGAAATGCCTGCTGGCTCTTAGTATAAGTGGCAGCTCAGTCTCGACAGCTTATTGTAGTCGCTACTGCTTTAGCAGAGGCCTGTCGGGCTTGCTTGCTTACTGCAATACTAGTATTATTCGTATCCAGGTACTGAAGCACTTGTATATCGGCCTTGTAATCCTCGCTTCCAAAGCGACCTATAAGTGAATATATTCGGTAATTATTATTCAGTTTCCTAATAAGGTCTTAGTACTTATCCTTTGAGTTGATCTTACTAGTAATACTTGCTAAGAGCTCGAACTGCTGATAAAATAGCTCGAAGGGCTAGCCTTCGAGTTGGACGAGGTATGTATATACGTCTTGGGCACACTAGCGTTCAGCCGGATCTGTCAGGAAGTTGACTACCTTATTGATTATTTGCTCGGATATAATATTGTCTTGGATATACAATCCTTTATAATACTCGAGGGCCAAGCCTTCCAATTAGTCTAGCACAAATAAGTGTTTAGCACTGTTATTAACAAAGCTATACTTGTACTAGCTGATTCGATCCGCAACAAGCTTTCTCCATAGCCGGGCAGTAGGCTTTTTTCTATCAGAGAGCTTATTAGCCAAATACAGGACCTTAAATGACACGTAGCTCGATATAGCTAGGGTAGTGTTATATTGGCGTAGGGGAGCAGGTGGTTGTGAGCTATGCAACTAACGTAGTAGCAATAGTTGGGGGGCACTGGGTAAGTCATACTCAATTGTCGACTGAAGCAATAACTGTTTTTTAATCTGATCTGCCAGCGCAGTGTACTTGGTATTTTGAGCTGTCAGTTGCGCTTGGAATTGGGCTTGTATCTCCACCATTTGGGCCATTAGTGCAGTCATTGAGTCAGTGGATGATGCAACTGAAGGAGCTCTTTGAACCGCTTTTCCTTTGCCCTTGCCTCGACGTCGACGGCCACCTCGGTCGCCAATATCCACATTTTGGCTGAATTGAGGTAAAGGGGATACAGATAGTGCTAAATAGCTTTATTGAGTTGTAGGGGGTTGTGCAAGAGGGGGGGATTGTTGATAAGAGTCCGAGGGAGACTCATCTCTTGCTTAGTATGTAGCTTAGGGTGTTGCTTGGCTGGCCTCAAGAGTATCCTGAGTACCAAGCTGGATGTCGAGAATAGTGGTAGTGCCTTGCGAAGCACTATGAGAAGGCGAGCCTGCTTGCTCAGCCGATGCAGAACGACCTAATTGGCCTCTATTTTGAGGTTGGGGAGGTGTTCGATGTATTGTCGTAGGGTGTGTATATTGTTGGGGGGTGTTTGGGGGGTAATACCATACGTCGACGATATCGGAATAGGTCTACTCCTACTGCTCAGGGAATCCTTAAAGAAGAGATTCAAAGGCAAGGAGGGATTGAGTATTGATATTATTTGGATGGCCGTCAACGCGGCCGAAGGGATAAGTGAGTTGTTAATAATGTGACGAGACTGCCAGTTAAGACACTGAATGACCTTAGAATTAACAACTACAGAGCTAAGAGGATCATAAGGATCCGAAGGCTTATATACAGGAAGAGATCATGTGCTTGATCACGTGTATGCTAATACATGCTTGCATGCTTGATGTCTGACTCACCCCCATGGAGGTCATGTTCTTATGTAGCATCGTGATAATTTGGTCAGAATCATCACACAGGCCATATACACCAATATGACTACTATATAGTATAGAACAGTCAAAAATTACTCAAATATATTTATTTTAGACTCAATTTGAAGATATACTAATACTTTGTGCTCCCACCCTTGTTTTTTATCACTGCCTTTAAGCGGCTAGGCATAGAGCCGTTTACTTTAGCTAGATATTTAAGCTCTATAGTAGGTTATACTTCCTTCAGTACTACCTCTATAATTACTGTATTCCTGATCTTATATCGTCGGGCACTAATCTTCTTCTTAGTATAGGCCTACAGATTCTCAATAGGGGAGAGATCAGGAGACTGTGGAGGCTAGTGTAAGTACTTAACATTCTGCTCTTCAAGATATCTTTAGCATATCTTAGCAGTATACCAGGGAGTATTATTCTGTTGTATAACTACTTTATCTCTATATTTTGCTCTTATTCTATAATAGAATAGAACAAAATAATCTTTAAGTATTTCCAGATATCTCTTACTATTTATTCGCCCCCCTTGTTCAAGAACAACTAAGGGCTCTAACTCAGTTCCTATAAAGTATAACTATACCTCTACAGCAGTCCTGCCACTCTTGAATGTAGGCTTTAAATACTCTTCCTTATATACTTATTCAACCCCAATACCCCTTGTGATATAAAAGAAGGAGTTGTCGGCACCAACTTCGAAGGTTGCTTCGTCGCTCCAGTATATCCTATCCTACTTTCTTTTGCCTTTTTTTTAAACCCGGGACTATGCTAATCGAGTCTTTTTATAGACAGACTTAAGGTAAGGCTTCTTACGAGGCTTCCTCTTGAATTTGCTATATTTGGCTAAGGTCCTCCGAGTAAGATCTACCTTTAGCTTATAGCTTGATTTGGACAGTATAGCCAGTACAGCAAGACTGTCTTTTGGATACTTGACTGTATGTCGTACAAGGGCCCGCTTAGCTCGATTCGAGAGTTTCTTGGATATACTGTATCAGGGAAGGCTCTTAAAGTCGTTTTCGCTTCGATTCTCTTGCCTCCGGATTATTGATCGGATTGTAGAAGGGGGGAGTGATTCTTGCTTCGAAATAAAGGCTATCATATGGCTAGCCTTGTAGAGGCTCTATACAGTATATCTAGTATCAGAAGAATACTCCCTTCGACTAGTACGAGGCTTATAAACTATAGTTAATCGTTGTAGAAAGAGAAAGTAAGAACTGAAGGAGAAATGAGGATTAACAGTCGAGGCCAGTACATTACCACCCACTTTCCTTATTAGGAATTTTAAGCGAACACTTCCAAGAGGCGACTGTAGCTAGTCCTTCCCACTGTAGATAGCAACGAACCAAGAGAAGAAAAGACAGTCGAATGAAGCATTAGTTGTACTTATCATTTTGCACCTATTGCACCTATTGTTAAATCCATTGATGCCTATAAGTACTACACTTAGTGTACTACCCGCTGAAGACCATCGTCACGCCGCAAAAGCCTCTCAAGCCTAATCCACAGGCTTCGCAAGCCTGAAGTCATAGACTTCGTAAGCCTAATTGATCACTACGACGTTCGGTTTAGGGTAGTGGGCCCCCACCCCACCTACCCCGCTTTTAGTGGTTCCAACAGTTTCGATTCTATACATCTCATGAGCTATCTACAGCAGGAAGGACTCTTTATATAAGCGCTCTTCAACATAGCATAGCTAGCTTGAATATATTTGTTTGAATATCCATGGTCTGCCTTATTAAAAGAGGAAAGGCAAATTTTTTAAGAGACACGTCTGTTCCACGATTGATATCCCTGATGAGATTGAAGCTGATCCTGAATGTTGAAGTAGGGTAGGCGGGGTAGGCGGGTCAGGGACCCACTACCCTAAGACCAAACCTTATAAGCGCTCAGGCCCGGAGTCTCAGGCTTGCTATAACTATGTCTAGGTATACGGAACCTAAATAATAGGACCTGAGGGGCCCGAAGACCGAGAGGCCGAAGACCGAAAGGCCTGAGAGGGCCAAAGCAAGCAGCCTGAAGAGCCTATAAATATAGCTAGTCCTTCCTACTGTAAATAGCCAGTTCAATCAAGTTCAATCAAGTTCAATCCAGTTCAATCAAGTTCAATGCAATTAAGTCATCCAGACAGTCATTTTATCGTACCCGTCATCTACGCCTATTGTTAAATCCATTAAAGCCTATAAATCATATATTTAGTGTATTCTCCGCTGAAGACCGCCTGTTGTAGCCGCAACACTGAACCTCCCGCCATAGTAAACCCCCTCATCAAAGCAGTCTAGCACAATACTAGTCCTGCAGATCAACATCGTAGTGCTCAGGGTAGTTCAAGTTCTTTATACTATGCTCCTAGTACTCAGAATCGTTCTTATTATAACTCTTCAGCTCCCGATCCCTTAGCTGGAGACTACTCTACTTTATATACTACTAATCTAGAAGTTGATGCCAATGTTGCTCCTCACGTCCAGGGTTACCTATCTGCTTATCCTCCACCCGATACTACTATTTACCCTCGAGATAAATCCAAGAATCTAGGAGCTCTAAAGAACTAGGCACCTGGTTTCTATAGAGCCAGTGTCGAAACGAACAGTGCAAAGGGGAGCAGTGTGTTGAGGTAAGGTGACAAAATAGGGGTTGGTAAGCCTGAAGTATTAGGCTTATAAAGCCCGAAAGGATTTCGGCTGTGGCAAAATAGGGGTTGATAAGCCTGTAGCATTAGGCTTATAAAGCCCGAAGGGATTTCGGCTTTTAGGCGTACATCAACGTTCGGCGCTAAGAAAAGCCTTTAGGCGTTAAGGACTACTCCTATATTGCCTACCTATATAAATAGTTCTTCCTACTGTAGATAGGCCGATAGAACAGTTGAATCAAGTATTAGTTACCCTTACTTTTAAATCCATTTACGAGCCTACAGGCACTATTCTACGTGTCAACCTACTGTAACCTCCAACACAGTGACCAGAGTAGCAGCTGTGCTCATCCCAGCCATAGAACTTCCCATAAGGGTAAATATAATACTACCGGATCTTTTGCTGACTGGAAACCTTCTCCCTACCAAAACAGTGATGTCTCTGCCGGTATAAGCAAGACTAATATTAGTGGTGCTTGCTGTAGCGGTGCTTCTTACTGTTGGAGGTTCAGCAGGTTGACACGTAGAATAGTGCCTGTAGGCTCGCAAATGGATTTAAAAGTAAGGGTAAAAATGCTTGATTCAACTGCTCTACCTATTTTACAGTGGTAAAGGACTTCCTATTTATAACCCTAAGGGTATTGCCACAGTGTTGGCTCCGGGCCTTCATATAGGCCTTCTCTTGTTGGCAAAAACTCCTGTAGGCATACACCACTTCCTTTGGGTATACGCCACTTCCTTTGGCCCCTACAGGCCCATATGGGCCTATATTGACCCATAATATCCAACACTTACGATCTGCAACCAGAAGAAGACGCTGCTAATCCAGAGTCTGAACAAAAGCAGGATTCATCCGGATCCTCTCCTTATGATTATCAGTACTCCCCCTCTCGTTCAAGCCAGCCTAAAAAAGGGAAGAGAAAAGGGCATTCTGGAAGATAAGTCTCAGACTGAGTGCGTGACTTTGATACTTGGGAAACCTTCTTCTTTCTTCTATTTGATGAAGGAATAAAATAATATAAAAAATAAATAGTTTCATAATTCAAATAATTTTACTTTCTACTACTGCTATTTGCATATAGACTATTTAGGACAATTTGTAAAAAATTTCTATATCGTGTGACCTTTTTTTGATTGTTCTCAGTTGTCAACCGAATCACAAAGAGGTCAAGGACTCAAGGTTCGCGAATATTTTCGTCATCGGAGAGATACCTGTCACTATATATGTAATTTTAGCATGTGACTTAGAAACATTTCTTAGCAAGCTATACAAGAGTATAGAAGGCTATACGATTATCAGGATCACAGCCTCACAGGTTTTACTCGGCTACCCTTTCAGGGGTTCGTTCAACCCAGGCATCAAAGTATAAAGAGCGAAATATTCCAAGAATACTTCTTGAGATTAGTAGTAATGTTTAATTTGAGAGCTTTTAGATATATGAATAAAACTAAAGCGAAGTATGATCGCAGAGCAAATGCAGTACAGTCGCTAACAAAATCGGCTTCCCCCACAATGACTGTGAAAGTTTCAGTAGACAGGGATGCTCAAAAGCTTCTTACCTAAATAGGCTAGGCGCTTGGTACAGTGAATGTATAACTAGGTTATATATTCGAACGTGGCGTAAGATGAGGCTAAGCGCAGCAGCAGGGCCGGTAAACGATTGACTAAGGGCTGATTAGGTGCACAGAGAATCACGTGATGATGACGACCCCGCACTTACGAGTAAAGTACCCCTACTTTTGAGGACGCTCTGCTGGCCTCTCACGCCTCCTTCCAGGTTATCTATCAGAACAATCTAAATCAATATTTGATATGCGATATCTTGTGCTATGTCTTCCTACCCGTATTCTTTGCTTCCACCAGATAGCAACAGTATTCGCCTGCTTCGACTATTGCCAAACGAAGACGAGGCTGCACCTATACATTGCGAGCTTCGTAACTATTCTCTACAGAGATTAAGTTTACGAACTCATTTGTACGAGGCTTTATCCTACGTATGGGGAGATCTAGATAAGACTCTGTCTATCTACGTAGATAAGAATCAGTTTCAGGTTACAGTAAACCTATATACTGCATTATTACATCTTCGAGATTACTCTTTTGAACGAGTTATATGGGTAGATGCTATTTGTATTGATCAAAGTAATCTGAAAGAACGGAAAGAACAAGTCCAGCTTATGGCGAAGATCTATAGCAATGCACATCGTGTTATTGTTTGGCTCGGAAAGGAAGTAGTAGAGATAAAGGGGGCACTTGAGGATATACAGCTTGCTGCTAATGATATGGGACAATCGAAGAAAGAGATAAAGCAGCAAGCAATACTTAATCTGCTTCAAAACCCATGGTTCGGACGTATCTGGGTAAGAAACAAATTTTTACCTACAGTTACTAGACGATGTTAATATAATTACTTTAGGTGCTTCAGGAGGTTGCTGCAGCTCGACATGTTGTAATAATGTGTGGTTCTACGACTATTGACGGATACGCGTTCTGCTTGGGAGTAAAATCCCTAAAGCTCTTCTATACGGCTTCTTCGGAATTGCAGACTCTCCCTTCAGTTATCTACCTAATAGAGCATGCTGGTCTCCGATCTAAATATACAGCAAATCTGCCAGAGAGGAGTCTGCCAGAGAGGTTCTCCCTAGAAATACGTTCTTTACCTGAGTTGATAGATATGTTCCATACCCGTCAAGCTACTGATACCCGCGATAAGGTGTATGCTTTACTTGGTATGAGTTCGGATGATCCCGAAAATACTGGTTTACTACCCGATTACCAGATTTCTTGGGAAAAGCTATTCCAGGAGCTTGTTAAGTTCGTTCTTGGTAACGATATATCTGTGAAAACTTCTAGTCAGAGGGCAATGATCCAGTGCAAGGGCTGCATTCTTGGCCAGGTGTCCTCGGTAAGGGGGGGCAGTAGACAGAATGTGACTATCACACCTAGCACGGCTTGGGACTTACACGGGATGATAGAATGGACTCTTCATGCTTCGGCAAAACCTATACAAGAGCATGATATCATCTGCCTTCTATATGGAGCTTCAAAGCCTACGATCATCAGGCTATGTAAGGATCAATTTGCTGTTATTGTAATTGCAGCAACTCCTTTAAACGGGAGTAGCAGTTTTGGATGGCCACAACTTTCCCAATCAACGATACAATTTTTGCGGGACTTTCTACTTGTCTGGGACTGGGAGAATCCCCAGGGAAAGTTGCAAGATCAAGGAGAATATGAAACCTTAGCAAAGATATATAGTCAAGTGCTAGAGTCTTCAAAAGGAGAGTCCGGATATTTAAATGAAGCAACTAGATTGTGGAACGATATAGCGATATTGGATGACTTGAAAGAGTATGACAAAGCAGACAAGAAGCTTCTAGAAGCAAGAAGTAAATATGTAGCAGTATTCGGAAAAGACTATCTGCCTAGGCTGATTGATCAATACGGTCGGACACTGCTGTCATTCGCTGCTGGGGAAGGGCACGAAGATATTACTAAGCTACTGCTTGATATAGTTGATCCAGATATAAAGGATGGGAAATATAGTTATACACCGCTATTCTATGCTGCTGGGAACGGGCACGAAGCTGTTGTTAAGCTGCTACTTGCGACTGGCCAGGTCAAGGTCGACTCGAAGGATCAATATGGTCGAACACCGCTATTGTATGCTGCTAAGAACGGGCATGAGGCTATTGTCAAACTGCTACTTGCGACTGGCCAAGTCGAGGTCGACTCGAAGGACCAAGATAGTTGGACACCGCTATGGTATGCTGCCGATAACGGGCACGAGGCTATTGTCAAACTACTATTTGCGACTGGCCAAGTCGAAGTCGACTCGAAGGATCAAGATGGTCAGACACTACTACATTATGCTGCTAAGAACGGACAAGAGGCTATTGTCAAGCTGCTACTTGCGACTGGCCAGATCGAGGCCGACTCGAGGGATAACAATCGTCAGACACCACTACACTATACTGCTAGGAACGGGCACGAGGCTATTGTCAAACTACTACTTGCGACTGGCCAGGTCAAGGTCGACTCGAAGGATCAATATAGTCAGACACCGCTGTTGTATGCTGCTAAGAACAGGCACGAAGCTATTGTCAAACTACTACTTGCGACAGGCCAGGTCTGGGTCAACTCGAAGGATCAATATAGTCAGACACCGCTATTGTATGCTGCTAAGAATAGGCACGAGGCTATTGTCAAACTGCTACTTGCGACAGGCCAGGTATGGGTCAACTCGAAGGATCAATATGGTCGGACACCACTATCGTATGCTGCCGATAACGGGCACGAGGCTATTGTCAAACTACTACTTGCGACAGGCCAGGTCTGGGTCAACTCGAAGGATCAAGATGGTCGGAAACCATTACACTATGCTGCTAAGAACGGGCAAGAGGCTATTGTCAAGCTGCTACTTGCGACTGGCCAGATCGAGGCCGACTCGAGGGATAACAATCGTCAGACACCACTACACTATGCTGCCGATAATAGGCACGAGGCTATTGTCAGGCTACTACTTGCGACTGGCCAGGTCTGGATCAACTCGAAGGATCAATATGGTCGGACACCACTATCGTATGCTGCCGATAACGGGCACGAGGCTATTGTCAAACTGCTACTTGCGACTAGCCAAGTCGAGATCGACTTGAATGATCAAGATAGTCGGATACCGCTATGGTATGCTGCTAAGAACGGGCACGAGGCTATTGTCAAAATGCTATTTGCAGCAGGCCAGATCGAGATCGATTTGAAGGATCAAGATGGTCGGACACCGCTATCGTATACTGCTAAGAACTGTGAGAATATAAAGGGATTCCCAGATTAAGTAACGATCTCCAGTTGCTAGTTGTTCAATTCTCCACTATTTGTAAGCTATCGAAGCTCCTAGAATCACTGATTTTGCTACTATCTTGAGGATATAAACGCTCTTTCTTTGCTATATAGTTAGTTGCTCTTCAAATTTTACAAGAACTGGTACAATGCTGTTGTCAAGATATTAGACAACTATGATAATTAATTATTTACTGTATATTATATTTCTTTTAACTTTGATATAGAGGGGTTTAGGAGAGGTAAACTATATATATTGTTTTGCGGCTTAGCGATAGGTTTCAGCGTGTAGTACACTAAATATACAGCTTATAAGCTTAATGGATTTAACACTAGGTACGAAAAGACTTGATTCAACTGAACTGCTTGTAGTGGTAATGAGCTATCTACAGTGGGAAGGACTAGCTACATTTATAGGCTCTTCAGGCTTATTGCCTTAGGCTCTTCAGGCCTATTGCCTTAGGCCTCTCAAGCCTATTTGTAATCCGGATCCACGGGCTTCGTAATCCTGAAATCATATATTCCATAGGCTTCGCAAGCCCGTCCCACAGGCTTCGCAAACCCGTCCCACAGGCTTCGCAAGCCTGAGGTTATAGGCTTTGTAAGCCTAAATGAATACTACGACGTTCAGTTTAGGGTAGTGGGCCTATGCCCCACCTACCCCGCTATTAGTGGATCAAATATATTGGTTAGGGGAATTCCGAGACATTGGATAAATTAGTGTGAGACGAAAGCATATAATCAGATCGAACAATTGCTTGACTTAGAATCTAAAGATAAAGAGCTCCTTAAGGGAGTGAACGAGTGTTTATATACACATTCCAGATGTGCCTTCTGGCTGTAACGACTGTGATCCTTGTATCCTCCTTTTCCTACCCATGTCCCTTGGGCATATTTGTATGCAGTGGCGGGAGGAGTTTAAGCTGGTCCGTCACAATTAGTTTAGAATATTCTAGAAGCCTTACTTTTACCTTTCTAACTACGTGGTAGCGCAACCTTACTACTAAGCAACGATTATACTCATATTAATGTCTATAAGGTGAGTTATAAAGTGAAAGAGTGTATATAAAGTACAGAATAACTCAAGAAGGGGTATTGTAGAAGTATTATAGAAGTGCTACAAACATTATACAATGACTAGACTCTATTTGGTTAAGCGCTTATAGGAAATCTTGTTTAGCGAACGGAAAGCTGAAACATTCAATGTGAGTTTGAGGGAAGCCGATTTCGTTAACAACTGTATTAGTGAAATGCAGCATTAGTGCACCCTCTCAGTCGATGCATCTTTCAAAAACACCGCGAAGCAGCGGCAAATTTGATTCCATCACAGTGTGAAGCGTTCCCCTGGATTGGAAACCCAGCCAGTCGGGGAGAATAGAAATGATTACTTGGTTGTATAATTGTTAGATGTATCAGTATTGGGTTTCTTGGTGATAACTAAGGACAAGACTATCCGTGACTATGACCATTTACAATCATAGCAATTACTAAGCCTTGAATTTGCTCCTATTTTTTGGATTTCAAATGTTCGAGACGTAATCCTTCCGCTGCGTCCACCAATTTTTGCGTATTTTTTATGAGTTCTTTGTGGATTTGATGTTGATCATTGGTTTTGCGAGTCACTGTGTAGCAGGCGGTAGTAATGTCTAGTTTCTTAGCCTGACTATGACATTTCCGTATTGACCATTGAGCATATGGTCGTTCCGGAAACGGAAAGATACCATGTAACACGTAGGCTTTTAGGAGACAGCCAAGAACCATCGAGTCGCACAGTCTTCTGTGAGATTTGTGGTCTGCTAGATATGGAGTTATACTGTCGCCAGCAGTGCAAAGAATTGCATCGCCCTTATACTTTTCAAGAAGGTTACGAAAGAGCCGCATACCATCCTCAACTGCCTTTTGCCGAGCTTCCTCAATTTCGGCTATGGACAAATTAGTAAAGTTCCATGAGATATATCTTATAGATAGCTTGCCTAGGACATGGTTGGGTATTGGAAGGTCTAAATTTTTACTCCGCATCCATTGCGAAACAGAAAATTCGCTACTGTATAGCATAACCTGTGTAGCAGATTGAAATTTTTCATGCATATCAAAAACCCACGCTATAAAGATCCAACGAATAATGTTATCATACTGTTTCCACGTGTCTTTATCCACGCCCTCACTCCAAATAGGTGCCATAATCATTGTAACCTCATGCATTCGATATTTATCCACCAAGATTGCAATATCTGTTAAGAGGTTGAGATCAACTTTCAACGGAACATGTTTTAGTTTGCAATGAATAATATGAACCAGAATCTTCATAGCCTCTAAGTCGTCATCCGGCAGTGGCAAGTTGATCTTCTTCATTTCTTTCAATTCTTTCCCTTCTCGGAATTCACCTTGCAACATCGCCTTGAAAACTGGTGATGCAAGACACATATGTTGGGAGGAAACAACCATATGAACCTTAAAAATCGTCTTGAATGCAGGCTCAGTAATGTCCGAAGTATGAATCCCCGATGGTGCATCTTGGTCCATAGCAATGTTAACCATTGTCATCTCAACGTCATCGCTCAAGTACTGAGGTTGAAACTCGTTCTCTGAAATCACAGATTGAGGCTCATCTTCTCTCGTTGGCTCTTTCTCCACAGGATCCAACATAAGAACCAGATCGCCGTCTGGGTCAAGAGTAATAATTTCCGGTGAAGACATCTTTGGTTCCCTATAATGCGTGTCTATCGAGGAACTTTGCGGAAATCAAAACGGTCAGAGATTTGGATGGGACCGTAGAGATGTCCAATAACACGATTGCGAGAGTGATTGCGGGAGTGAATAAGAGTACCCTATTCTTCAAAGCATACCGTACATGTAGACGGAGACGAATGTAGACGAGATTGCGCAAAGATGATATCGCTCTGAGTTGCTGGCTCTAGTTGATGTGTCCAAAATACTGTAGTACCGTTGTCGTGTCAATCAGATAGTGGGAGCAACGAGACAAGTAAACATCAAGCGAATTAAAGTGGACTAAGCTAAATCGGGCAATGCCTTAGAAGTCTTCTGGTCAATGCAACCCTGACATTTCAGAGCCATTCAATATCGGACAAGCTCAATAATACCGCCCGAAAGAAACTACACGGCCAATATAGTAATATGTTCTCGCATATAAATGTAGGCGATAGCCAACAACGACAAGCAGAAGCAGTTAAAGACGATAATACTGCTGCAATAATACACCAAAACGGACAAACGGTGATTGGACAGAATAGATGAATACCCGAAGAGCATCAAATACAGATCACAGCAACAATAAAAGTTCGACAAGCCGATACAGAGGTGATGCGCTGCAGGAGGTTGATGAAGGTATGCAAATCTTCGCCAAAGTGAAAGCCAACGAGAAGATAAACTGCAAGTGCTACAGGAGGAAGACGGCACGAGAGAAGAAAGGGAAAAGAGATGAGATGAACCGAACCGAACCTCTCCGACTGTAGTATCCAAAAGCAATTCACTCTTTATTAGATACTCCTTCTCTGTGATAGACACAGATGTAATTTAGACATAGTGATAAATAAACGATATCATCTATATTACAGTGAGTGAATTTGCAAAACGAATCAGTGCTTAGGAAAGACTTGGGAGGAAAAAGCAGGTTATGGATTTCTTGCAACACAGTTGCCAGGTGTGACATTTATCACGCCGCTGGTGGGTATATATACTAAAGTTTAGAGATAGGCATCTCACAGATTGTGGCTTATCGACATTTTGCACATAGGAACTAACATGAACTAATGGATGAAACTGAATCTCCTAGAATCTTGTGTTGACAGGGTTCTATCCTCAGCTAACCACAGGGGAGAATTGTCGAACCCGCCTATAATGTTCATTGCTATCAAACAGCAGCTTCCAGGTACGAGGTTATTCTAGTGATCTCGAGGGTGCACAAGCCGATAATTATACTAATGGGAGACGGATAGTTGGTGATGGGGCTAACAGAGATTGCAAGTGCTGAGAATGCAAACCGGCCGTCTGACTGTGAAGGTATAGAGCAGTATCAGTAGGTAGTAAGATGAAAGAAGTACTCTCAGGAATCGTAAGAGCTTAATGAGCTCCATCAAGAGGTCTGATTTTTCGTGCGGGTCTTTCGTGTCTTGGGTTTTTGACGAACCTCCTGTGGCCCTTCAGTAGTAGCAGCGTGGCGTGTTCGGCCCCGAGTCTTCTTATGTTCTATAACGGTCGGTATTGACAGCTGCTGCTCGAGTGGAGCCGAAATATCCTTTGACGATTGCGGTGGAGTTATCGGATTGCCATAGGCGTCATAGTTGTAGCCGTCTAGGGAACCTGAAGAAACGGGAACTGCGGTATCGGTCTGTTGTTGCGCAGGTATTGGAACCCCGTCTGATGTGTATAAAGAGACAGAAGCTGAAGATTCGCTCGGCAGTTGCTGTGCAGATGTTGGGACATGTGGAGGATTCTTTGCATTGTCTCTATTCGTATATGCCCACAGTGCATCTTTCCTTTCGGTTGCGAGCGTGTACCCAATATCTTGAGCATTCCTAGTATGTCTATATGCGGTTTGAAAATGTTCGAATGAAACACGAGGATTATCGCAATCGACCAGATATTGATGATATTCGACAGTAGTTGCAGTGACATTGGCTGCTTCTGCACTTCCGTCAACTCCACTACCAGATGCTTTATAAGTTGCTGTTGACGATACAGGCACCTTTACCGCATGATGGGCGTAGAAATTAAGCGTCTCACCATTGAATGCCACCGTGAGAGCCTGTGTTCTACCGTAAAAATCGTCATCGGGCCTGCCTATATATGTATGTACACCATGTGCCCCCTCTGTCATTAGCGCTCCATCATATGCACATTGCAGTTTTGCTTCCTTCATATCGCCGTTGGTACTCTTGAATTCAACAGCATAAGCAGGCATCGCATCATTATATGAGGAAGGAGCAAGGTCTCCAGAAAGTGCCTCGACCACGGTTGGAGGGTAGTCAGTCTTACGATAAGACTCAACAAGATCCGGTTGCGTATCACTAAGGCCTGTAGTAATATGGTTGTCGACTGCTGACCATGTATGATTGGGTCTTTGGAAATAGCCCGAAATTCCCCGCTTTGCTGTCCGTTTTGCAAGCAGTGGGTAAGCGGAAATCTCTACACCAAGTTCATTCTCGTAATCCTCAGTCAGTACAAGATACTCTTGGTAGTCTGATCGATCGGGGGGTTCAGAGTCTCGTGATCGGTCTAGCAATTCTCTAGTTTTGGCGATGTCATCTGGAGCTCGTGCATCGAAACTGGTATAAACGACTCCGTTTTTTTGCAGTTTTGTGCCGAAATCCTTGTCGGTGGTTGTGGTTGTCGAAGACGATTGTCCAGTAGACTTCTTCCTATCTTGTCCTACTTTTTCGAATGCTTTTAAGTTTTTCTTTGTCAGACGAGCACGTTGTGGAGGTCTTTCGGCACCAGTCTCGACAGATCTCCGTTTCCGAGTCTGGTCGTTATGGGTTTGTGGTGGACAAGGGTATTCTAGTATGTCATTTATGTATTAGCACATTGCTTATCGAAAACAATCACCACAACCAACCTTGACACGGTAGTCTTGAAGGTACCAGCGCCGATACCTCGACAAGGCCCAAATCTGCTACACGCGTATATGATGTCGCGCTAACAGGTTGTGAAGTCTGAGGGTCTGTTGGTCGTTGCTTGAGAGAGCTTTGGGATTCGTAGTAAGATCCAAGGATTTGAGATATTGATACAGTGCTTAGCTTTGATTGTATCCGGGAGCTTCGCCTTCGCAATACTATCCACCATTAGTATCCTTACAGTTATCGCACAGAGAAGATATCATCTCTACTACAGGGGGTTTGATGTGTATCTGGCAGCGGTCGCTGAAGAGCCCGACGTTTACGAATCCGTGTAGATGGCGGATTCATAGGGCCGGGACATATGCAGTTGTGATTGTTGATACTGTAGTTGATGTTGGGTTCGTTCGCGTTCGGCGATTAAGTGCCCTCGCTTGTCTCCTACGATTCCGAAAGAGTATTGTATGCTTAAACTCAATCAATCGATTGAAAGATTGTCTGCTCACGATGGTTCGTCAGTAATAATTTGATTTGGGGAATGCGCTATAATTTTGCTGACAGAATTCGTTTCAATACAGTCAGCCAATCGGAGGAACAGTAAGATTGGCGCGTTCAAGGGTAGCACCACGCCTGCTTTCATGAACTAGTCAATGCTGACTTGCAGTAACTTAAGCTACTTCGTATGCAAGATTCAGGATGCGAAAATTGCGTGCAAGGGCCGCTGCTCAGACTTTCTGTCCTCCATGGTTCTCGCCCGTTGGATTCTATCCTGTATGGCATTAGGTCATCACAAGAAGCTAGCTGTGAAAGATATCTGGTTGGTATAAATGTATCTTGCTCTGATAGTAGATATGCGTAAACATAAATCATGTAGCATGTCCGTGTGCGAGATACGAGAAATGCAAGTCGAGAAGAAAAGGACTAATTCCATTTCATCGGATTCGTCAAATCTAACCCTACCGCCGAATCCCACACTGCCTTAACCTCAGCTCGAAGTCCATCCAAAATCCCATGATTATCCTCTTTCCTCCCTGAAAGTTTCTCACAAGCCGTAGTAACCTCGAGTTTATTAACACGCTCGTAAATCGACAAAAGCGAATACGAGGCACAAGGCAAAACCGGTTCCGGGTAGAGACCCTGGGCTGATGCACTTTTGATGAGAAATCCAAGAACCAAAGCGTCGCAATGGATTTTATGGGTGGTGAGTTCGCCGTAAACTGGGTTTAGAACACGGTCATATGGAGAACTAATCGTCGGGATTTGAGACAGCGGGCACCACGTTTGAGCACCCTGATGTTTGGCAATTTGGATGTAGAGAGGAGAAATCGCCTTTTTGGTTAATTGTTGACTTGCAGAATCTATTGCATCTTGGATTTCATCGTTAGTGCGCTGTGATGCCGGGCTCGGATCGATAGTTTCAACCTGTAGACAGACACTTACTAAGTACCGATTGTGGAATTGGCAGAAAGGTCAAGTCGCACTCTTCGATTAGCTTCGCAATATTTCGATCGCACTCCCTGCATATAGTCTGAGTGATATCCTTGAATTCAGGTGCCATACGGAGCACATATGTAATGCATAGCCAACGAAACCTATCCGGCCACGAGGTACAGAAACCTCCTCCCCATTTCAGTAATATTGACCAACTAGAGGCACTCAATTGCAGAATTTCATGCATCTGGTACTTGTCAACCAGAATAGCGATATGGGTGAACAGAAGTAGTGACACAGATGATGGGATGGCCGAGAATCGGCCATGTATAAGCCGAGCCAAGACTTTGAAGGCTGCAGCATCATCGTCTGGCAACGGTATTTCAATCTTTCCCTTCTCTCTCAGCTTCTCTGCCTCTTGAAATCCACCTTTCAACATTGCTTTAAAGACCGGAGAGGCAAGACACATATGCTTAGACGAAACGACCATGCGAACCTTGTAGACCGGGTTCGACTTCTTCTTAGATGTGTTGGATGTCGGTGTAGTCGCACATTCACTAGTCGTTGACGAAGCTTGGGAGTCGCTCCTCGTGCCTGTTATTTGATCCAGCATGAGTACCAGATCACCATCCGGATCAAGTGTTATCGTCTCAGTTGCAGACATGGTTGCTTCTCAGACAAGCGCCGAAATGAATGTGCGATAGGCGCGAACAGTAGAACAGCATCACTTATTTGAATTGACGCTACTAACATGAAGGGAAGTTTGAGGGGAGGAAGCTGTGGTGTGGGTAATTGTGCGTTTATTCGCGGTAAATACCCCGCTCTGGGGCGCTAGTGTATACAATAGTGGATACAGTTTATCCCACGTTGTAGACTGCCGTGGCTGTGGCTATAATAAGTAACTGTAACTCACTTCTCTTCACTTCGAACACTAAACTCAACACAGTATAATATGATCTCAACCTTACGAGATTCAAAAATATTAATACTTTTGATATCTTCGATTCAAACATTATTTCCATTTCTGCCGCCTCTCCTTGCCCCCACTAGCTCTATCTATCTCTCTCTCTCTCTCTCTCTCTCTCTCTCTCAACTTCCAATAAGTATTGTAAATTACAGTCCGCCCGAGAAGTAGTGTAATGTTGAAAAAAGCAAATGCATTGATTAATTTGAAACCCCTAATCATCGTACCCTACCCCCGAAAACCATGGGGATGTCCTTCCCTTAACATGTTCCAACCATATCAGCCTAGCCCAGCCCAGTCCATCCTAATGCAAACCAACCCTTTAATTTTTTGTGCGTGTAAAGTCCCGCAAAACTTGGTGAAGAAAAAATATTGAAGAAAAAGATAAACGCCATTCCATGTGCTCTGCTTTCGCTCATCTTGTTCACCCGCCCAAAAACCTAGAATTGGGTCTATGGGTGCTAAAAGTCCACGCGCCTTGGTATTCTAATATCATAAATGCATCATTATCAATTTATTCACTTTTTCTTCTTCTGACCCAACCCAGAACTACCCAGGATATCATCGAAGGTTGACTCCCTTCTACCGGACGATGAAGTTGGTCTTGAGTCAGTGCCGCCAATACTGCCACGGAATGGAGAGGCTGTTCGTCGACCCATTGCACTCCCCGGAGAGCCCGGAGAATCTGGTCTCCAACCGTGTTCCATGTTACCAGGAATTGGTAACATCTCTAAACCAAGCATGACACTATTGCGTTGCGAATGTCGATTTGAGGTATGGTTATCTCCACCAAGTACCCCGTTGCTAGCGACGCTAGATCTTCGAGAGTCCCGACTATTTGGTCGTTTGAAGTCAGAGCCAAATCCGGGAGGTGGTGCAAGAGGTGACATCGAGCCATCCTCAGGTTCCATGGGGTCCGGCAGTGGGTCGTTAGCTTCTGCGCATTTAATCCATTTTTCGGCAATGCTCCAACAGTGCGAACGACGGTAAACACCTTCCACACCATATTGAACAATGTCGCTAGGTAAACTGACAACACCCTGACCACCTTGAACACCATACCATGCCATCTTGACTCCAGCTGCATCTTCCATCCACGGGAGATTTCCTAGAGGTGGCTCGCAAAGGAAGTATTCTACACCTTCAGTGTATCGCAAATTGTCAACATCAATGACGAGCATAGGTAATGATTGGAGTACGGCATAAATCAATAGCCAGTGTCCGTACCGTTGATCGACCAGTTCCTGAACATTTTTTCCCTTCGACTCTCGCTCCTCGAATTGTTTGTACATTTCCAGGAAAGGGGTTTTCTTATCCGCATCAAGATTACAACTCTTGGCCAGGATAAGTAGAAGCTCGTATTCCTTGAGTTTTCGACTCGATGCTTTGTGTTGGTCTTTGGGTGAAAGCATTGGGAACCCCGGCTCTACTGTCGCCATAGTAGGAACCTTGGGAACGTCGAACGGAATTGGAGGTAACACTGGAGGAGAGGATCTGTCAAACTCGGACAAAACCTTTCGTGCTGCAAGGTGGATAGGGTTCGCGTGACTCGCATCCTGATCTTCCGAATCCATGGTTCGAGTCGTAATGGCTTCCCGGTCTGCCAAGAGATCGTAGAGATTGCACATGTCGGTATAAAGTTGCTTCAAAACTTGTCGATTGAGCCCACCTTCCACGAACGAGTTTTTACTTTTTGACTTTGGAGGCCATTGACCATGCACGATCTTATAGTATGAGAGAATGTGTCTGCGCATGGCAAGATAATGCGTTTTCCAATGTTTGAATCGCGCAATTTTCGACTCTGCACTTGTGTTGGATGCTGCTGCTCCAGAGAATAGAGCAGGGAAGTCGAAGTCAGCCAATCGAAGGTCGACAGTTCTGTGTCGTTGGCTCAAATCCAAAGATGCTCGCTCTAGTCGATTTCGTGTGTTGTTAGAAATTTCTTGAAACAACCCTGATTTGAGATCCTTGATTCCGTGCCACCTTCCGGCGGCATGTACAAAAGCCTCATGATACAATTCCGTAGATCGCATACGTTCTCCAAGAATAATAGCTTCGATATTTTTTTCGCGGCTGCCTCTGACGTCGGCCAAGCGATATTCGTCAGCGAAAAATGAAAAACTTGCTGCCGCAGCTTCTCCATATGTTGAACCGTCGTGATTGGTGAATTCGAACTTTTGTAGTAATGCAGATATGGCCAAGAATATATAATATATTGTGGGACATGTACTCGTAGCTACCAGGGGCTGTCCAGTCATAAATGCGAAGAAATTACGAACGTCGACTAGCTTTTGAATATCTTGCGCTGTTAGCTTCGTAGAGTCGTCAGTTGAGAGTTCCGTAGGAAAATAAAGATGCGTTTCTTTGGCAGTTTCTGGGAAGGAAACAGCAGAGTCTAAAGTGCCGTCCGACCCGCCTGAATGTTCGATAAAGGTTTCCGGAGGTGTGCCTGTCTGTAATGGACTCTGACTACCGTCAGAACCGGATGGGCCATTTTGCCGTCCAGGAGTGCTGCTAACGAAAAGTGCATAAAGCGGCGCAGAGGATGATAGAATCAAAGAAGGGACTTTGAAGGATGGCCCACGACTTGTCGATTCGGGATATAGATGCACCAAGGTGTCGCAGTACTCTTCCCACAACTCTGGTACCTGTAAATGTGGTCAGCAACTCGATCACCCATATTCACTGGTCTTTTTCCTACCTTTTCGCCATGTGTAACCAAAGAAATGTTGTAGTCGATTTTCTGGTCGCCAGCAATAACCCAAGCAGCGGATCCATCCTTCCCTGAATCGGAGGATGCTCTAGATTTTGTTTTCACCGGAAAGAAACTCCTCCGTTTCGATACCTTCCCACTACTTTCACCATCCGAAGTATATGAGGTTGGTCGACTAGAGGCAGGCGAAGAAACCACTCTCTGTCCACTGCCAGTAGAGAACGGGGAAGGCGGCGCTAAAGAGTTGACATTCGAATTCGAACCATGTCGAGCTCTTCGCTGTGTTGTTGGAGGGGCATTGATGGGAGTTTCGGGCTCATCTGCCGAGTTCAACAATGGCCATGAGTTGTTGACATTGGTTGGAGGCTGAATCTTTTGTAATTTGTTGGGTGCATTTGGCAGCGTGGGACTTAGTGATGGAGGAGGTGCGGAGGTCGGAGGCGCTGGTGGAGCACTATTTGGAAGAGGGGGGACCGGAGGAGCATCTTTCGCGGGAGATGGAGAAGGTTGTCGTACGGGGAGACTATGCTGCTGAGGAAGTGGTGGAGGCTTTTCTTTGCTCTGTTTAGAAT
Organism: Clarireedia homoeocarpa; assembly: GCA_001465935.1. NCBI lineage: Eukaryota > Fungi > Ascomycota > Leotiomycetes > Helotiales > Rutstroemiaceae > Clarireedia > Clarireedia homoeocarpa. Next base: position 274,256 of record LNKV01000026.1, read on the forward strand.
CTGATTGTACCATAATATTTGGAAGGTAGGCAGATATGCGGTGCAAGCGAGAGACGGATCTCGCCCTCCTCTTGGGACTGGAGCTCATCTTGATAGCTTCGGCGTCCTGTTCTTGCTTTGGAGAATCGCCTCGCACTCGAAGCGACTTTTGGCTGAGATCTGGCAGGGCAAGATTCAAAGAAAATGAAGGAGAAGTTGAAAAGGATCTAAAAATCGACGAATGATTGAACTCATATGACTTACTTAACGTCATCTTGAATGAAAGACGTGACCCCTACAAGTACTTGTATAAAAATCCAAATAGGGATGGGATGGGTGGGTGGGTGGATGGATGGATGATTTCCGCCGGTGGGCCGTATTTCGAGAGCTAAAATTTCTTTGGCTTCCAGAAACATCAATCACCCCATGAAATGATGAGAAGTGTGGGATCTTGGGATGTGAACCAGGGGGGTGTGTGAATTGTGCGAGGTTTTATGGAAGCTGGAGCGGTGTTTGTGCGTTTGTGCGTTTGTGCGTTATGTTCTGTCTCTTGAGGATTTCGCGGTGTGCTCGGTGCTCGTTGGTGGTGAGGGGGGAGTTTGAGGTTGGTAGGAAGTGCAAAGAACAGTCGTCAAGATGCAGTCGTCAAGATGCAGTAGTCAGCAGTAAGATGCAGTGGTTCAAGATGTTAGGGTGACGCGGCAGCAGCGTAAGAAGTGGGTGCTTGGATGCTTGGGGTCGAGGGATTCTGGGATCCTGGCAAAGCGCAAAGAGAGTGGGAAGAGTGGGAAGAGTAGAAAGAGTGGGAAGAGTGTGGGAAGAGTAGAAAACGAGTGGAAGCGTAGAGGAGTGGAGACGTGATGTTTTACAGAGAGAAAATGTATACAATCGGAGAGAAAAAATTCAAGGCCGTTCAATCATATCAACAGCGACATCCAAAGTCGGTGGCAAAAAGATGAAAAGGTAACTGGTACTTGGTACATGTAGGAACTTTTGCGCGGGGACAAAGTAGAATAAACTTCCATTTAAACTTGCAAATGCACCTGAGCCACTTCCACTGCCACTTCCACTTCCACTTCTACTTCTACTTCCACAGGCCAAATAACATATGTTGGATTATTCGCCGGCTTATCCGGTCACTCTGGTCTGTTGGTCAGTCGGTCGGTCAGTCAGTCAGTCAGTCAGTCAGTCACAGTCAGTCACAGTCAGTCACCGTCAGTCAAGGTCAGTCGGTTTGTTCTCGTTTTACTTGTACATGTACACATAAATCGAGTGAGTGCATCAGACGTACTGTGTATGAGGTACATAACATGTAACTTACGTTGGAGCCAGAACTATTAATCAATATTCGGTACTTCGTATGTCATAGAAGGATCTTCGCTGCATAACCAGGGCATGGGCGCAGGTGTGCAAGGTACAGACAGCTACAGTAGCGCTTTTTCTTTGCTTTTTTCTTTCCCTTTCCCTTTCCCTTTCCTTTTCTTTTTCTGTTTGGCTCTACTTTGTTACTTCGTATACGATACTCCCTAGACAATCCAGACTTCCTAAAACAACAAACGCTGCAGCACCCATCAAAGATCCAAGTCCCTTAGCAGCTTACCAGCTTACCGACCAAACCGACCACAAGGATCTGCACTGCCAATGGCCTCGCCTTGTTTCGCATTTGGCCGACTTTCTTGGTGACTTTCTTGGTGACTTTCTTGGTGACTTTCCTGGTGACTGACTTTTCTTGGTGACTTTCTTGGTGAACAACTTGGCTGAGGTCGCTCTCATATTCTTTCCCCTTTTGGCCGGCCTCATTACCTTCTCGCTCCGATCTTCGCTCGCTTCTTTCTTAAAATGTTTACTTTGTAGCTTCGTAGCTTCGTAGCTTGGAGGGATGAGTTGAGCTCTGCAGCGGCTCCTGTGGAACGAGGGAAGGTTCAAAAGGCGCCATTTGTCATGAACCAAAAACGAGATTGTTTAGAGAAATTACAAAGAAATTAACCTGTTCTTCTCCGGGGACATATTTGGTATACCAACCAAAATATCAACACAAATACCAATACCAACACAACCTCATACTGTACTGGTCTAGTCAGAATGCGGGACTCAGGGGACGAGGAGAAGGTTAAGGATTGCTTTTTGCTGCGAGGGGTCACTTACAAAGGTAAAGTGTATTGTATTGTATTGTATTGTATTGTATTAAGCTTCATATTCTGGATTGGCTCTTTAGTGGCCTCTCTGTTCTACTTCGTATAACTTAAAGGTGCAACGGTACAGACAGGTACAGACAGTATGTTGGTGCTTCCCCTTGATGTCGTGCGCCATTTATGCATTTCTATTGGCATTTGGACCACAAATACTTGGTACGTGGTACAGTCCCCATTAGATTGTGGCTGAGACTCTTGGTTCGAGCATGATCAAATGTGCAGATCCCAAGGGAGCGCAGTAATCTTAACCTTACACAATAACAACACTGACGGCTATCGATATACTTTGTGTCTGGCCGACGACGAGAAAGCCGACGACAAGAAAGCCGACGACAAGAAGAGCAAGACTCCCAAGTGTGCGCCAAGTATGCACCAAGTATGCGCGAAAAGCTATTTCTGCTTTCATGACAGCTCCTAGACAAGCTCCTAGACAAGCTCCTAGACAAGCTCCTAGCCAAGCTCCTAGACGTACATCCGCTTCGCCTCACCTCCCTCTGCCGCCGGCACTGGGCTGGCTCTTTTTATCGACGGTAACCTAACTTGATCCAGCGACAAGGCTGCGGTATTTCCATCATCATTTCCACTGACCTCCACTGACCTCCGCTGACCTTCCAATCCAATCACGGCCGCTCGGCACGTCAGCGTCACATCTCTTTTCACACGTGTGGAGAACTTCGTACTGCTAATACTACGTATGTAACTTATCGGACCCCGAACACCGGTAAATTGACAAGCCACGCGTCGCTTATCTCTTGGCCTTCTCATTGGACCAGATAGAATATCGGCGCAGTGTCGATCCGAAAGACAATATCACCAGATCCCAGGTTCGAGGGTTTACGATATCAAAAAGTATATCTTCATTGTCTCCATTGACCCACGACTGTATGACAATCATTTTGAAGCAGATGAGCCACCATGACAACCAAACAGCTGACGAAATGCTTGGGGACATGTACATCGTACAAGACAACATGGCCTCTACGACTTTACTAGGCACTCCTCTCAATCAATAGTATCAGATGGAAATAAATTTCCGTCCCGTTTAATGTCCGTTCATAAACTCCGAACTGTTCCCACCCACTCTCGCATTTCCTAACCAACTGCACATAATTGCACATTTGCTTACTCGCTGGATGAAAGACATACCTGAAATATGGATCATCGTATTATCCCGGGACCACCGGAGTCTCAGCTGCGAGTCAATTCCAAGACTGAGACGAAAATGCTCTCGGAACTTCTGGCAATCAATTGAGGGCAATGTTGATCTTGCAAAGTGTACATAAGGCTGGGGAAGTACGACCACAATTTACAACCATCGTTGTGTCGTGCGAAAAACTCGCGTGTACACGCTACAGCTCCAGGAATAATGTCCCTAGGAACTGGCAGTGCCAAGCCTCAACCTTCGAGCAGGTATCCGAATATCAAATTTCGCCATTGGAATCACCATTTGAACTCCTTTACCGCCTTCTCTCTACTTCATGTCCAGACGTCCGTCGCACTCAATCCTTGTCTCTCTTCTTGGTGGCAGGGTGAAGTTAAAGAACACAGAAAACACTGCATCCATCGTTCATCCATCCACAAATACGAGTTGATTCCAAACGGCGAGTTGTCCATCTAACTTTTACGCTGTGGCCCGTCAAAACCCGTAGCCGACATGAAAGGGGCTCACCTGACAAAAGGCTTGCGCAAAAGCTTGCTCACTCGTGGATGCTTGACCGGTGCATCAACGAATCAAAGGAATTGCAAACCAATAGCCGGGTAACGTTGTACAAGGGATCTATGAACCAACGAATCGTGAAGCGCGGGGTCCCCATATCTCTATGCTAGTGGCGTCACACCGGTGTAGGTGTCTCCGACCCTGGTGACACAAATGAGATAGAAGTTTATCTCATCCGTTTTCTTCTTTACCCTTTCACAACGTTTTGGTAATCTGTCACTCCGTGCTATACGTCGTATTTCTTTGCTTTAGAGTAGTCGCAGCAGCAACAGCAGCAGCGTTTTCAAGGCATTGGAAAGACCGGTTATCAGACACCAGAGCGAGCTCTTCTCGAACTCCGAAAATTTCACACAGCCAACTGTTCACATATCTGAAGTCTATAGTACGATCGTGAGGATGGCCGAAAAACAGGACATTTCTCAACTCGAGACAGTTCCTGAGACTCCATCCCCTCAGAATGGTTATCATGTCGACGCTGAAGTCGAGAAAAGACTTGTGCGAAAGCTGGATCGCAAGCTGGTACCATGGGTGATGCTGTTGTGTAAGCAAACTACCATAATCTAACCTGCAGTACTCTGCTGACCACCGCAGACCTTCTAGCGTATCTGGACCGGTCAAACATTGGGTGTGTCAATTTTTCCGTGACTCTATCTCTGGTCATTCCTCGTGCTAATGCATCTATAGTAATGCGAAAACGGCAGGCATGCAAAAAGAGCTCAAGCTCTCTAGCTCCGAGTACCAATGGCTCTTGACAATATTTTACATTGCATACATCGTGTTTGAATGGTTTGCTCTTATGTGGAAAGTCATTCCACCACATATGTGGGCATGTTTCTGTGTGGTCGGATGGGGTACTGTCGCCACGCTACAGGCAGCTACATATTCATGGTCTGGCATGATGGCGGCTCGGTTCTTCCTCGGTTTCTTCGAAGCTGGTTATGGACCTGGTATTCCATACCTTCTGTCCTTTTTCTATCTTCGACATGAGATCGGTGTAAGAATTGGCGTCTTTCTGTCGGCAGCTCCTCTTGCTACGTGTTTTGCTGGTGCTTTGGCTTACGGCATTACAAGTGGTGATGGATCTACAATTGCAAACTGGAGACTCTTATTCTTAGTTGAAGGTATACCATGTGTATTGGCTGGGATAGCCACCTACTTCGTATTACCGGACAGTCCGGAAAAGGCTCGCTTTTTGAACGAGGAAGAGAAATTAGCTGCAAAAGCAAGAGGTGTGAGACAGGTTGGTGCGGAGGAAGAGCATCGAGTGGGACGCATCAGCTTTGCGGACATTGGTGCGGCTCTTGTTGATCCCAAGGTATGACAGTTCATTAGTGATCTTGAAGATGGCTGATAGCTGACTTAACAGAATTACCTTACTGCCATGATGTACTTCTCATGCAATGTCTCGTTTAGTTCTCTTCCGGTCTTCCTTCCTACCATTTTGAATGAAATGGGATTTTCTGCCGTCAACGCCCAAGGACTATCTGCGCCACCATACTTCCTCGCCTTCCTTGTAGTTATCCTGTCAACATATATTGCTGACCGAACCCAGCAAAGAGGCCTCACGATCATGTGCTTGTCCGCTCTCGGCGCAGTTGGATATATTCTTCTTGTAAGTCATCATCTCACTCGGAGGGGTTTTCATACGCTCACAGCTCCCATAGTCCACCACTTCTTCTGTTGGGCCTCGTTACACCGGTGTCTTTCTCGCCGCAGCTGGTATCTTCTCTTGCATCGCCAATATCCTTCCATGGGTCCTTAACAACCAAGGCTCCGACACCAAACGCGGCACTGGTATCGCTATTCTTAACATAATTGGTCAATGTGGTCCTTTACTCGGCACACGCCTCTATCCTGCTGAAGATTCACCATATTACCGAAAGGGAATGTGGGTATGCACCGCATTTATGATATTCAATGGATTTTTGGCACTGGCTTTGAGGACACTGTTGGCTTGGGAGAACAAGAAATTGGATAAGAAGTATGGGAAGGTCGGAAGACGAGATGGAGATGGAAATGAAGTCGTGGGTACAGGAGTGGTGGAGGAAGATAAGGTTCAGGCTGGGGCTGATGTGGGTGATGAGAATGATGGCCCAAGATTCAGGTATGTCTTGTGATGGGTGAATGAGGAAGCACTTGGGACATATGTTTTGGAACTTAAACGATTGGATGTGTGATGACTGGATATGTTACGGTTAAATGAACATTTGACCTCACTCGAATGTGAGATATGATATTATATATGTGAGGAGTAGGATATGCCCTTAAGATAAGGTGAATAGCATGTTGCTTTCTCGAGCAGAAGTAAAAGTGGTATCGATTCGCTCTCATATGGACACCCCTTCGTAGTCAATCAAGTGCATGGATATTCAGAATTTTCAAATATTGAGGACGTTGGCCTCAACAGACTCCACACATCTGCCGTACTTACGAACCATCAATCGCCAAGAAACGCAGAGGCCCACTACAAGTATCATCATCATCACCCCATCAACCCCAAAAGCTACGATTACCCCACCCCACGAGGCTCGTTGACAATTCCATCAGCCTCGCTCACATTTCCAGATCTCTTCTTTTCTTGCCTTTTCTCTGCATTCGATCATAGTCACATTCATATTTACCAGGAAGATATTTACATCGAGACCCAATGCACAGCGAAAGGTTTGTTGATTCATTCCCGCACTGTTATTTTATTCCACGCGCCCCCGAAACTAATACAGTCAATATGAAGCAGATTCCTCCGCGCACTTTTCCCTCAGCATTTCACGACGGCGCATCGGAATAAACGCATCAAGTACACCCAGGAGGACGACGGCGAATGTGAGATTGAGATTGGAGGGGCGCATACGAGGAAACGGAAAAGGAGGGATAGTCCTGCCCCGGAGGTCGAGGACGAAGAAGAAATCGAAGAGCAGGAGGAGAAAAGGGAAAAACAAATAGAAAGAGAAGATTTATTCCTCCTCTGCGACTCAGTCCGTCGAGCGGAGCGAAATAAAATGGCCAAACAATTAGTTATCGACCCGGACGGAGACTTGGTTCTTGTCCTCAACGAGCGCATCCGCGAGAAAGAAAGCGGGAAAGGGAAGGAAATCGCGACGGTGCGCAGAGGCGCAGACGACTCGGCGATCAGTCTTGGAGGTGTAAGTGGTGAAGAGGGAGACGATGAAGAAGACGACGACGACGCTTGCAGCGTCAATACCGAAGTTCCCTTGGAGCGTGAACAGCCCCGCGAGATATTTATGCTCGTCTCGTCTAAACACATGATGCTCGTGTCGGCGGTATTCAAAGCGATGCTGCAGAATGGGAATTTTAGGGAAGGCGCTGCGTTACGCTTTAATGGGAAGGCGGAAGTTCCTCTGCCGGAAGACGACCCGGACGCATTGAAGATTCTTGTGGATATTATTCATTCCAGGCATAAACATGTGCCGAAAAAAATTGATTTGGATCTTTTGACAAATGTTGCGATCCTGGTGGATAAGTATAGGTTGCATGAGGCGGTGGAGTTGTATTCGGATATTTGGATCAAAGGACTCCTTTCTACGGTGCCGAAGTCGATTCAAGGCGGTGATGCCGTGCTGCAATGGCTTTGTATATCGTGGATTTTCGAGCTAGAAGAGGAATTCGCAAAGATGTCGAGAGTACTTATGGCAGAGGGATGTGATAGTGCTGAGAATATCCTAAGGAGGTCAAAGTGGGATCTCCCGATTCCAGAAAGTGTGATCGGTATATCTCTCATCCCTTATCCGTGTTTTCGTTTTCGTACTGACTAACATCCTCCACAGAACTCATCGAAACTGATCGCCAACACGGCCTCCACCTCGCCATGTCTGTCCTTGGCTATACCATCGACCAGTACCAAAAAGCCACCAGCGTAAACTGCAGCAGCATCCCTGTTGCATCCCCACACAGCAGCAGCCCTACCGCCGCGGAAATCCTCGCCCACAGAGAACGCTGCGATTCCATGGTTCTGGGCTCGCTGATTCGAGAGGCGGTCGCAGCGGACCTGTACCCGCTGCCTAAGGCGCCGTATACGGGATTTTCGAATGATGGCATTTTCCGGAAGCTGGAGGCGTTTCGGATTTGGAATGCATGTGAGGGGATGGAGCTTTTGGCGAGGAAGAATGGAAGGGGTAATGTGCCCGGGAGGTCGCATTTGTCGGGGAAGGAGCTGGCGAAGGAGTTATGGAGGCCCGGGGTGTTGGAGTTGGGGAGATTTAGGGAGAGGGGGGTGAGGGGTGGGACGGAGGAGGTGTAGGGTGGCGTGTATTTTGGCGAGGACTGTGGGGAGAATGTTTTCTCCAGCAGCTACGGTCATGAGAAGGGATGGGATGTGGTAGGTGGTGGGCAGCAGCGAAATGTTGTGGTCTAGGACCGGGTAACTTTTAGGCTTGCTTTATTTCTTATATAAAAACATCACTGGATAATGGTGTTTTTGGAAAAGGCCGAACAGTCTTGGGCAGCTGATGGGATGGCATTAGGTGGCATTGTATCTATATCACCAACCTACATGTACATTGACGCCGGAGTAGAGCTTTCGAAACGAGTATATATACATAAATTGTTTATTCTGCGGGGGTGGACAAACTCTATCTTCTGTATCAAGCTAGAAAATATCATACACATTCCATCTATCTTTCCTCCAGAGTCCCCTGACTCCGAACAACAACAACAACAACAACAACAATATACATTATCCAGTAAATTTCTTTCCCGCCTCAATTTCCTCAAATACTTGCATAGTATGCTTCCAGACTACCTCCAGCACCCCCGCTGCCCTAACCTTCTTATACTTCTTCGACGTCGGCACCACCTCCCCCACGGGATTAATATTGTACGCACCGGGTCGATGGTCGTTGACGGGAGGATCACGTGGACCCTCTTTTTCACACATCGCATCGATTGCGATTGATGCTACTGTAATGACATTCGTTCACCAACTCAGACACTGATGCTTCTTACAGTATGAACTCTGGCTAATAAGCATAGAGTGAACAGCCATTTCAAATTTGAACTCAAAGACACGCAAACGCAAAAATGCACAAAGCAAACCACAGAGCAATCAAATTCCATAGAACTACCTACCTAAATTGCACACGCGATGCTCCAGACGCCTCAAAAATGTCAAACTTCCTTCCCCGTACGCCGCTCTTAGTCCCTTCTTTCATGTCTCCCATTGCATTTCCATCCTCTTTGGATCCTTGGAGTCATCGCTACAGTGCGGGCGGCACTTTCGTTATCAAAGTATGTCTCGATTTGAACCGCAACACCGAGTCTTGTCCAACTAAATCCTACTTCTTCGAATGACCTCCCTCTTCACCCGCGCGTCGTTTACGTCTCTGACGTTCTTCCTCCTCGTTCGCCCGACGTTCTTCTTTCTCACGCTCTAGTCTCTCGTTCCACGCAAGATTCTCCTGCTTGATTTCTTGTTGCATTTTTCTAAGTGCTGCTTCCTGTTTTCTCTCTCTGTCCTGTGGAGTTTCCGCATCTTTCATCGCTTTATTTGCTGCTGTTATCCGTTGGTGTCTTTCGGAGGCTTTCTCCCTGTACGACTTCGTACCCATGTTTTGACTACTTGTCGCTACTCCCTGGTTGTTCCGTGGTGGTGACTCTGCTGGACGTCGATCGGTGGGAGTGGATGTTGTTGGCTCCCGCGTTGCAGCATCACGGGAAATTGAACGTCGTGAGCTGGAACTGGATCGGGCACTGGCCTGGACTGACGGTGACGGTCGGGATGGGAGATTGCCATGATGGTGATTGTCTGGCTGTCGGCGATGACGACTCGTTCGAGGTCTTTGTTCATCTCCTGACATTCCATATAGACTGTCGGTCTCGGAGCCAGAATTGTATTCTTGAGCCGCCTCCGATGTGTTTGTAGCAGGCTCTTTAGCACCTTGTGAACTTGATCCAGATAGGGCGGTTCCCTTCTCTTTAGCAGGTGTCCTGACCGGAGACTTCGCGCGGGACTTTTTACTACCGCTACTGGTGCGATCGTTTGAAATATCTGCTACTTCTTTGGTTCTCTTGGGCTGGCCGCTAGGCGATTTTGTGCGAACAGAAGAACTTTTTGCAGGCTTTGCAGATTTGCCAGCAGCTCCAGCGCGCTGCTCATTGGCTTTTGCCTTCTCTTCTTTCTTCCGCTCCTTTTCTTCTGCCTGCTTTCTATCAGCCTGCTCCTTGGCTGCTACCCTGTCTGCTTCTTTTTGTGCTCCTTGCATATCGGGGTTGATCAGCGCCTGAAGCTTGCCATTCCGCCAAGCGTCATATTTCTGCGCAAGCGTGGCATCACTCACTTCGCAATCTGCGAATCTGAAGGGCCTGGCGAGCTTCCATGACCGCCTAAAAGTGCTTGCCAATTCGTTCTCGCCAATATTCTTTAGGTATTTTAGTGTTTCCTCATTCCAATATGGATACTTCTTAACCTTACCGCCCCACTGTAGATTATCTAAGTTCACAGGAGCGGGTTCCTTCTTCTTCCCACTCTTGATATCTTTATCTAGCGCGTTGACAAAGATTTTCATCTGTTTCGTGTTCAGGGCGATGTTGTATTTCCAGACATATTCCTTGCACAACTCGAAATCACTCATGCCCGAATCGTATCCTTTGTGAACAATAGCGTAAACGATAGGTATGACGGCTGGATCGTTCAGGTTGACTGCTCTCCATGGATCAGTCAAAGTTTTCGCTGGAATAAACCCGTGCATAACTGGGTCATATTGCCCTACGAGCTCATCTTTCTGCTTGCTGTCAAGGCTTTCATATGCTTTTCTTAAAAACTTTGGGTCCATATGCGGGTAGTAATCGGTCATGTACCGTTCCAAACTCATATACGCGGGCTCATACAAAACACGAAAATTTCCAACAAACTTCACCCTCTCATTTAATGGCAAGCTGTTCCAGAGGATCCCTACACCTTGTTCTTCGCGATGCTTCTCGGCTTCTCGGCTCTCTTGCTTCTTGACCTTGTCGTCTTGGATATTCATTTGTGTTTGAATGCCTTTCACTGTCCGACGGGTTGTGCCACTTTGACCGTTGAAATATCTTTTAACAAGTTCTTCGGCTGTTATTCTAGGGTGATCTTTCCGCAACTGTGCAAGTTTCTCACTATCTGCAGCGCCCCATCGCGTGGAATTTGTACCGTCAGCATCGGCAGCATGTTTGGGCATCGCGTTTATGATGTTGCTCTGGTACAGCGAAGACCAGAAGAGCTGATAACTTTAAGTTGAAGGAAATTTTATACCGAAAATGATTTTCAAAATTTAAGCCGACCACTTTCACGGCTGAACTTTTATAGAATATCAATTGAAGTTGTAGTTGAATCTTGTAGATGTAAATCTACACTGCAATTGTGAATTCGAGCCTACGCTTTATATCATATCCAACATCATAGATTTCGTGGTATGCATCTTCACCCCTCTAACCGCAGCTTGGCAGTTCTCGCATATTTCAGTCGCACCTTCATCGCGACCACCACACAACATCGGCGTTGGCCGTCGAGAGAATTCCCCCCCCCCTTCTCCCCCCCCTTTTTCCACAAACCTTGAAACCTGGCATCCATGATCCGATTCGTACTTTTGCCCCAAGACTGGTCGTGTGGTGATTTTTTTCTCTAGACTTAATGACGCACTAGTCCAGATATTGTCTTCAATATGTCAAACTCAGTCCTAGGCCGGCCCTGCCCAACACTGCTGCGCCTATTGAGAAAGAGACCCCGTCTACGCGATCGATACACGACACACGCGCCAAGCTGTGCCCCATTGACCCCTGGGGGTGGTGTCACAAAATTCGCAGACCAACGTGAAATTTTCAACTCTACGGGTTCGTTGGTGTTGCATTCAAAAGAGATATATTTCATAAATATTCCCAACTTCTCAGCAACTGTAGATTTATAAAGATAAATTGAAGAGGAGGAAAGGTAATAATTAGTTCTTTTTTTTTAGCAGAAACTCTACTATGAGGCTACAGTTATACTTTCTCCAACTTCGTGATACCCCTATTGATCCGAACCTCACAATAATAAAGACATAAACCTTGTCTATTTAGAAACTTTCGATGTCCATTTTGCCGTTAAAGTGGTTTCTTCAAATACCAACCTATTATCAAAGCAGTACCTGGTCCAGCAAATGCAGTTGCAATAGGGAGCATTAAAGTACAGAGCAGCCATTTGCTTGCTACCTAGCTTGCTGGTTCTGGGAAGCTGACTACAAGAGTGGCGTTTTAGCAATCGCGCTACAGTATCTTCGGCTCTGTCGAAGACGTTGCTTCTGAGCCGGGATCAGAAATCCAATGACTTTTTTTTTTGGAAGAAATTGTGGTATTCGTGGATATTAAGTCTATTTTATTTCCCATTGTTCAAGGAGTTTTAATATTAGAGCTAGAGCAAATGTTGGATATCAAAGCGGATCATCATAATGATAAAACTAAAAGACCGAAATATGTTCAGCTTGATGCACGACCCAACCCCCTAGCTCCCTCCCCCTAACAAGTAAACAAAGCCGGCCCCGGAATAGTATATGTCTGCGCCGTATACATATCATAAGTAATCCCCGGATCCGTACCTGCATACGCCCCCGGAAATGCGACCTTCGTGGCCGGCCCCGTGCTGGTGCCGCTGCCCGTCACCTGAATCTGGTGACAGCTGGGATAGAACTGCGCCCCAGGGTACGTCCAGGCGGCGTGCAGCGCGATGATCTCGTGACGCACGATGTAGGAGCCGGCGGCGAGACAGGATGGGATCTTGTAACTGTAGGAGTTCCCGGCAGTCATGAGAGGGGTGTCGCCCCAGACGGAGCTGGTGCCGACGCGCCCGCTTTCGGCGACTTTGAACCAGACGGCGCTTGGAGGGGGTTAGTGTTTGGGACTAGGGATGAATAGAAGTGACATGAGAAGTGGAAAAGGAGATGAGGAAAAGGAGAAGCGAGGGCTTACGCGGTGCCGGGAAGGTAGGTGGAGCATCCTGCTGCGGGACACTTCGCCATGTATGTTATGACGGGTCCGCCTGCATTTGTGTCAGTATCACAATTAGGAAGATTTGAATGACCAGACATACTATGACTCTCAGGCCAAAGAGTCCATCTCAAGCTGACAGTGCTCCCGGCTGCAACGGGTCCAGCAGTCAACTTAGCAGGTGTGGAACCAGAGATTCCTCCTGCGGTGTAGCCACCACATTGAAGATCAATGAGTGTGAGATCAGTGATGGGTCCATTTCCTTGCACTGGACGGATGATGCGATCGGGCGGTGTGCTGTAGTAGGGGTCTGAGTATGGCTGTGGGTTGTGAGTATCAAAGAGTTGTATCATCTTGTGGATAGGAGAATGAAACTGACTTGGTATCCCTGGAGAAGAAATTGATTAGCTAGTGGTCTTCTATCTTTTGTGCATGGACTTCACTTACAGTATACAGAATTCCATTGACAGTAACATTGTCGACATATCCGTGGCCAGCGACTGTTGCCACAAAGGCGAGAAGTAATTTGAAAGACAACATTGATGCTTTTATCCCTGGAAGATTGCAATTGAGAAATGTTGAGAGAGTTTCGTCGACGTTGAAGCCTCTTAAATAGAGCTGATGCTCTCATAATTTGCCCGCACCTTTACACCACATATCATTATTCGCTCCCCCCTTGCCTTCGAATATTCGTACACGGCCCGACACTCCAGCCAATACTGCCCATCTGCTTTCATTCATCGTCCGATGTCTTACGCGTATCTCCCATCTGGACTAACATTTCTATCTCAATTGACTGCTCCGTCTGATATTCAAAAAATAAAATTCCACCGTCGGCCAGCAAATCCACAGCGTCCAAACTTTCCACAAACGAACGTTCGACGTTTGACAGACCCACGCAAAAACCTGCATGGAAATCCGGGGTATATAACCCGGGATATAATAATTGTTGTGGTCATATGGGTGATTAGAGTCTTGGCGATAGATGGAATGGTGCCGGCTAAGTGCGAGACATGGTATTGTGATTGGTGGTAATCGGAGTTTGATTAATTTATATGATCTGAGAAGCAGTCGGGCAATTTTATGCGATAGATCTCGTGGGAGATGGCGTTGACTTGAAGATGTGGTACATAATCAGTGGGCGGACGTGGCTTGGTGGAAATCTGGGGAAGTTGGAGGGGTTGCGAGTTTGGATGGTAGCACAGATATGATATGTAAGGAACAAGCATGATTGTTTATCAGTCGCGTTAACTATTTCCCACGCTCAAAAAACATTTGCCAGTTGCTGTTACCGGAGAAATCATCCACGGTCTCCTTCGAAAGCCACAGCGCCTTGCTCAGTCAACGAACGCATCCAGGAGCGAAACTACAACCAGCTCTCAACGCGGCCACCCTAAAATTTTCGAGACTGGATGCAATGTACAACTACATCTAACGCAAGAGTTTCCATAACAGGGAGATGAACCATCGCACCGCTTCCCTGGATCAGTAGATTTGCCGCTTACCTCCTTCTGACCCATCAAGCCCTCCTGCTTTTTGAGAATATCGTCACTTATAGATATACCAAGCAGCAGCAGAATATGGCTGCAGGTGACATATGCAGCGGACTAGTCATAATTGCACGTACTACAACCAGAGCTTGCGCTTCGGTATTCAGAAGGAGAAATGTCCTTCCTTGGTCCATACTGGGGTCGTATATGGAATAGCAAGTGGAAAAGCTAGATCTTAACGGACTGAATCATTCTTCCAAGGTCCCCCACACCACGTATCCCAGACCCAATATTCAGTGGGAAGTAATGTGCATATGCGGCACTAACACGCATCATAACAAACAAACAAGTCAAGAGTTCTCGTCCAAGGTGGCGTCCATGCAGCATATACAGCTAGAGCGAGCAACGCCGTCAGATATAAGCCCGAAAGCACAGACACAGCAATGATTCCAGTCGGAGAAATCACCCTATCCTGTAAATTTATGCCTTTATCGTACTAAACGGTCAGGGGGCCATCGCCGGTTGCCCTACCTGATTAAGCAACCAGTTCTGATTCACAAGTAATGCAGCCGCGGTGAAGTTCGTAAACAACCTGGGCCCAAAGACCGGCTTTGAAATACACGCTTCCGCCCCTGCGGCCTTCGAAGTTAAAAATACACGGACTGTTCACTGTATCTCCCGGGTTAGGATAACCGTTCGAGCTAATATCGAAACGTGGAGCACTCATAGGCAGAAGGTAGCTATATGCACTTCTCAGGAGTATTGTCAGGGTATGAATACGGCATCTCGGCGTAAGCGTTGGGCTGGCAAGCCGAGTTTGAAAGAAAGAGCCATGGCCAAATAGAGCCATTGCAGTGCTCTTTTAGTATAGGCCTGATGCTATGTAATTCCATGGCAGATCATAGTTCTTGCCTCGTCCCATTTCATCTTCACAAAGCCAAATGTCATAATGTTGCAACGTCATGGGGCAAGATACAAGTATTCACGTAACCACCTATGCGACTATCGAAGCTGCGATGTAGATCACAACAATAACTACTATATAGGTGGAACGGTGCAGGTTCATAAACGTTTGTTTCTCAGGCTCGGGCTCGCCTTCAATGCCGTCTCGGATGCGATCCGGTGACAACAGTTGTTCGGCTGGATCCTCGACTAGAGTTCCCGTGGATTGCCTACACCGTCGCTGATGTTCGACTGTGATTGGTGACATTCAACCTCGACAACTAAAAGGGGTCCATCATGTTTTATGTTTGGCTGTTCGTTGTGGTCATCGTCAGATGCTCTTGATGTCGCATGTTGACGGTATCCGGCCATTGGCTCAGTGGATATGAGTTCGTATCTGGAGTGACAGACATGCTCTCAACTTGAGAATAATTAGAAATTTGTCAAAGGTAGACATTGAATAGCTTGGAATATGAACCTGCGGAAACCTCACTTTATGTTATCAGTGGTTGTGACATCAGGAATCCAAGGCATATTTTGGGTATCGGCATTGCTCCTTTCAACGATGGGATCACATGAGGCATACCGCATAGACCTGTTTCAACAGATCTTCCATATATCGGAGATGGCGTTCCCGGCCTCTGCAAGGCCATCGGCGATAAACCACTCGTATATAAACGGAAATAGCCAATATGTGAGGGGGCTAAGAAATAGTCTGCCTCCACGGCAGTGGCCCTCGGAGAGCCAGCGGAGCGTCACACCAGATGATGCGCTCTTCGGAAGAGAAAAAAAATCACATGTTTGTGGCACAGGTAAAATGTGTGATTTTGGCTGATATGGCCTGTGCCACAAATAGATGGCGTTTTTCTCCGACGAGCTGAAAGAACATCAGCTTCTGCATTCCAGGCACCACTTGGCTGTGAGTGTGGCCTGATTCTGCATCGCGCTCTTGCCGCGAGAGCAAGAATGTATGTTGATTTATACAACATAGTCGCAGTGGTCGTTGTCTCCTTGACTGACATATTCAGAGCTGCCAAAAGCTCATTCGCAAAGTTGACAGCAATATCGAAAGTCCAAAATGTTTCAGCACAGTCCCATTACTCAGCCACGTGCGATTCGCGTTATCGAATTACTTCCTTCCAAGAGTGCTCAGCCATTGTCAATTCGACTGAAAGTCGTTTCGCTGGAGGACGCGAAGTTTGAGGCCCTTTCATATTCCTGGGAAGGGCAGCCAGCAAATCTAGCAATCCAGTGTGATGAGGAAGAGTACGTGATTCTCATTGTTTGAATTTTTGCTTCAGGAGGGTCAAAATCCTATAGTAGGAGCGTCCGGCTTTAGGTCTGCAGTCATAGATAGGTCTTCAACTCAGTCAATAACCGAATTGATTTGAGAAATTCTGGATGTGATGTGAGCAAGCAGATCATGTGACTTCAACGTCTAGATACACTCCAACGTCCCGCTCTAAATAACCTTACACTCCCGTCAAATTTTTCAAATTTTGACTAACGCCAGGAATACATTAGACTTCGAATTTCAGCTACTTGTAAAGCAGCTCTCGAGCGTCTCCGCAACCCAAAGAAAAGAATTCGAACTCTTTGGATCGACCAGATATGTATCAACCAAAATTCCATCGACGAAAAGAACCAGCAAGTTGCCCTAATGGGTGAGATATACAGGAGAGCAGACAAGGTTTTGGTATGGCTAGGTGTCAATCCTGCAGCCGATAAGCTGTTGGAGTATGTCAACCTTTACGAGAAGTTCGGGAAAGTTCCATTTGGCCAAAGTCTCCATGTGCAATACCGAGCAAGACTCAAATTGGAGAAGAAACTTGCAGGTGCGTGACTTTTTTCAAGACTTAGAATACGAGCATGGGTCTCACGGGTTTTAGAAAATGTGGATATCCATCTGCCATCGCTACATCCCATCTCATGGTTTGACCGGATGTGGACAATCCAAGAAGTTGCGCTCGCTCAAAAAGTGGACATAATCACAGCGCAGAGATCCATGGACTACGATATTTTCATCACGAATCTCGACAAATGGCTAACAGAAAGAATGAATCAACCCACCGGTGGCTACGCATGGGGCCACATCATGATGGAGGGCGACATGACAACACAGCAGCTGTGGGCCAGGAGACGAGTTCGCGATTTAATCCATCCAATTCACCGACAAAACGCAGTCTCCAGAGATGATGACCGTGCCGCCCTTCTATGTCATCTTACATCTTCCAGCGCCACTGTTTCATCTGATAAGATATTTGCAGTGCACGAGTTGATGAAGGTCCTGGGAGTGGATTTACCCCCGCCGGATTACAGACTTCCAGCTAGCGAGGTATACTGGAATGCTTGTTGCATTTTTATGACGAGCCAAAACAGTCTTGAAGCTCTCGGTGTTGTAAATCCTTCAGCTCAATTCGAGGACGTTCCATCCTGGGTGCTAGATTTTAGTCGGAGCTCACCTCGGTGGGAGATGAATTCGGGCTGGCTTCATGCTTCTGGCAGTCAGAGCAAGCCATTATTCAGACTTGAGAATAACAATAGATTGTTGGTGACAAAGGGGAAGATCATTGACGTTGTGAAAGGAAAGACTGCGGCGTTGGTGGGCAATAAGGTGCAAAGTCTTTTGACTGATAGGGACCTGTTGCTCGCCAACTCTCTTCCAGCATGCTTGCAAACGATTGATGTTCTTCAGGAATGGGTACAAGCTGCTCTGCAATTGCGCCCAAGTAGAGCAATGGTACGTACCTCCCCGCCGATAAAATAATTTCTTGTCGATATGTACAATCTGTCCCAAGCTAGGCATGGAAACGATTTTGACAGTCCTATTCACATGATCCAAAAATCAATTCCTAGGGCCCAGTACTAACTCATCGACAGCATGCTAGTCAAATAGATCCAATAACCCTTGTCGTTCATCAATCAGGAAGCCTGATCAACGAGGTCTGGGCCATGACTGGAATCCCCGACATGAGCCTCCAACGTTGCAATCAGCTTCTGCAAATGGTTGCTCTATCCATCACCGACAAAACATCAATTTATTTCCAGGCACAAAGTCTCGCCGGAAATATCCCAAGATGGCTCCGATCGAACCCGGCGTTTGCTATATATTCAACGAGTACCGAAGGCCAGTTGCTGCTAATCTTAATAGCTCTTGGACTCTATCCCGACCTTCTTGAAGCTTGGGAAAAGGCTGTCGGGAATGTCTTCATATGGACCAATGAGGGTTGCCTTGGTACTGGCCCCACCACGGTTCAGGAAGATGATGTCGTGGCGCTGATTCCGGGGATTCGAACACCTTTGATACTTCGTGCATCGAGTTTGGAAGGACGATATCGTGTTGTCGGCCCGGCTTTTGTTCATGGGGTGATGGAAGGGCAGAAATGGGATGAGCGGGATGTTGAAGTGCAAAGAAGGGGCCCGGCTTATACTGGGAGTGATCTGCCTGATATATTGATAGAGTAATGAGCCTTTGGATAATATATGTTATTGGTAGTTTATGTATGTTGGGACGATTAGAGAAAACAGTGAAGAGTAGAATTAATTTAAAACATTATTGTAGAATGAAACAGATTCCACATTTTCCATCATAATGTCGTGATTGAATCAGCAACTAAATCACAAATTCTAAAGTAGAAAAAAAAAAAAAACAAGAGTCGTTTGTGCTGTATTTTCACACTGTTCATCTATTATCAGCAACTCTGCTATAACCTTTCTCACCCCATAAACGCCCTAACTGCGACGGTCCAAATTGAAGGACTAAATCTTCTTCCACAATCCACCATTGACATATTTGATGGGCAGAACCAAGATTGCGCCAGCCACCACCACAGTCCCACTGAATATAGATACCTGATCAAAACTATGATATCTCTCCACGAGTGCACCATTAATCGGGGGACCAATCAATGCCGAGAAGGCTACAACCGCCATCCCCATCCCCATATATGTGCCGATGTTCCTTGGATCTCTGGGGACAGACGCCAAGCAAGTCGTATTAAGCGACACGATCGCACCCGAGAAGAAGCCATACAGAACGGCGAACACAATAATGCCAGCATTGGTGGTGATTCTCTGCCAGCAGAAGATCAGAATGCCAGTACAGATACCTACCACCGAGAACATGTTCAGGCGTCCGACTTTGTCAGCCACGATTCCCGGAATCACACGACCGAAGAACGACGCTCCGTTCAGAATCGAGACAAGATACGATGAGAGTTGTGCGCTCATTCCGTGCTCAGCGGCATAAGTCGGGAGATAGAAGATGGGAATGAAGACGCCGAGAATCATCAGAAAAGCCGCAACTATCAACGTCGTGAAACGCGATTCCTTAAACGCCGACGGGATAAAGAAAGCCTTCTTCCTCGGCGGCAGTCTCGCACGAATAGCCGCGCTCGACAGTCCCAGAATCGCCAGCATCATAAACGCCACAATCCGAACCGACCAGCCAAAGCCTAGCTTCGGGTTATAGAGCATTTTGGAGAGGGCAATAGGAAAAATGACGCCTCCGACCGAAGATCCCGCAACGACAATCCCCATGGCGGCACCTCGTTTTTTGTCAAAGTACTGGCTTACGGCCGTAGTTCCCGGTGCCATGGTCATGCCGGTGGTGATTCCTCCGAGCACGCCTTGGGCCAGCATGAATTGCCAGTACGTGGTGCAGATGGATGTCATCATGACAGAGAAGACGTAGAGAGTGGCGGCGGGCCAGATTACCTTAGCACCGAAGCGGTCGAATAAGGGACCGCCAAAGGCAGAACCGCTGAAGAGGAAGAATACTTGGAGGGAGCCTATCCAGGAGATGTCGGAGGGACTTCGATCTTGGAGTTGGTGTGATTGGTAGTATTCTTGGTATACACTATTGACATATCAGTTAATTTGCTCAAGTGTGTTTTTGTTTGTAATTTTAGTTTCATTTGCTTCATTTGTGCTTCTTCTCCTTTTCTTCTTTTTTTCTTCTCTTCCCTTTTTTCTATTTTTTCTTCTATTTTTTCTTCTTCTGTTCTTCTTCTTCTTCTTCTTCTTCTTTTTCTTCTTTTTCTTCTTTTTTTCTTCTTTTTTTCTTCTTTTCTTCTTCTTTTTTCTTGTTCCGGAATTACTTGTGATTATAAAAACATTCGATTCTGTTGTGGTAGTTGTGGTTAAGCTTACCCAAACGTGTTTATGTAGCCAAAGGTACAAAACAAGATGCCCGCAGCTCCCGCGGCAACCGACCACGCTCTGGCTCCACCATCCGGAAATGTCATCATGGACACAGTAGGCTTCTCGGGTGTCTCATCGGTACTGGTATCGGCCACAGTACATTCCACCTCCTCCTCTACTACAGCTGATCGTTCGATATCCATTTCGGACTTTGCGGGACTCGCGCCATTGGCTTGGGCGTCGGGATTGTGGATTTGTTGCGACGCCATGGTCGGGGAAACAAGGAGCCAGGACACGTCAGATTCGGAGTACAGGCAAAGTATAATTAAGCTTATTCTTGGCTTGTCGCTGTCCAGGAATCATGAAGGAGGGTGGACGGTGGACGGTGGACGGTGGACGGTGGATGGCGGATGGAGGTAGGAAAGGGGGGAGGATGGATTGAGGCAGGTGAAGGGATACTTGTTAGATGTCGTCCATGTCGCAGGTATTTATTTCTTTCTCAATTGTTGCTTTTTTCTACCCCTCTCCCCTGCCTCCCTCCCTGCGAGTGGTGGTATTCTTCTGCTTCAATCAGCGTTGAGCCGTGCCCGTCAGTAATCCGCTGACTCATGCTCGTCGTCGGGGATTTCGCTGTTTCTTAAGAGCGAGCCCGAGAGGCCGCTACGTCGTATAAGTGTGTGTGTGGGTGTAGTGTGGGTGCAGTGTGTGTGCAGTGTGTGTGTGTGCAGTGTGTGTGCAGTGTGTGTGTGCAGTATGTGTGGAGTGTGGGTGTAGTGTGGGTGCAGTGTGTGTGTGCAGTATCTGTGTGCAGTTTCTCTGTGCAGTTTCTCTGGCCAGAGCGTGGAAATGTGCTCAGAACCGGAGATAACCAATCTCATACAACCCAACCATATGTCAAACTCATTATACGCTTATATGCTGACCATGGGCTGCTTGCGTGTGATTGGCTGAGAATCTCGCATTTACCCGACGCCGCGCTTACATAAGATGCCGCTACTTCGTACAATGGTTACAATCCTCCGGCATTTTCGGATTTCTCCTCTCGATCTCCGGACTCACAAGTCAAGCCTCTTATCTCCATATAATTCCCTTGTCCCCTCCCCCTTTCCCCTTCCCCCTTCCCTCCCCCTCAGATCTCGGATCTCAGACCTCGCCTTGTGTGCTCTCCTACCTTTCGGTCTTTTCAGTCTTTCACCACCACCACCTTCAATAACCCCGCCCCGTAAATCCGCAATTATTTGCATTATTCTCATTCATTCAATTCATTCATTCCTATACAACGTATAACCTCAATACACCAAGTCGGTGTCATCGTGTCATCGCGTCATCCACACCTTCCCAGCCAAATACAAGCCGTCCACACTCCTCCACGCCCTCACGTTAAAAGTTACAATGGATATCAATTCCATATGCTTACAAACCCCCATTATGGTCGAGAATAATTCTCCTCCTCCATCAAGCCAGCCTCGGAAAAGGAGACGGCCGGCATTATCCTGTGTACAATGTCGTCGCCGAAAGATCAAGTGTGACCGAAATATGCCGTGTGGTCAATGCACTTCTTCCAAAACCTCCGCATGCCTCTACGCTTCAGACCCGCCCCCAACTAGCAAGAAACCTCGCTCAGATGGCCAGTTTCCAGCTACTCCTTCTTCCATTGGTCAGGAAAGTCCTGTAAACACTTCGAGTGTAGCTCATGCCGTGGACAACAATGATGCGACGGCGCGTCCTATTTGGGGTGAAAGACAACCTCTTGTCGAAGAGGCCACACCAATCCGAGGGCAACCTGCAACCTACTCCCAATATCCAGATCGGTCAGATCAGCCAACCGTTCAGGCTCTGTTAGAAAGAGTACATAAGCTAGAGCGAATGTTGTCTCAATCAGATCATGTGAACCCAAGCTTGCTACCACTAGTGAAGACACCGGGACTGAGAGGTGCCATATCCAAGACACGTTACTTTGGACTGAGTCACTGGGTGAATTCCTTTGAGCAGGTATTGCAGACCCTGTCCCGTGGAACCCTATGTCGAGCCATTACTCCTATGCTAATACGTTTCAGTTTAAACAAATCTCTAACCTCAAAGAAATGGATTCCCTGGGCAAGAAGGGTGAAGTGTTCAATCTTTTGCATAAGTGCAAAGCAATCGGTAGAACGACAAAAGCCAATCGAGCTGTCAAACCATGTATGCCTACCGGTTATCGAGAGTCTGTACCCGAGAGGGAGACATCAGATCGACTAGTTGCTGCATATTTCCGTACCTTCGAATCGGCTTATCGAATATTACATATTCCAACCTTTGAGCAAGAGTATGAAGCATACTGGAAGAATCCTACTGGAGCAAGCATCGCTTTCGTAGTGAAATTACTTCTCGTACTGGCTATTGGTTCTTGTTTCTACGAGGATCCAATGCTGCCAACCTCATTACACTCACAAGCCGCTTATTGGATTCAAGTAGCTCAATCTTGGCTCACTGGACCTGGAGAAAAGCATCGACTCAACATGACAGGACTACAGATTCACTGCCTCCTCCTTCTCGCCCGTCAAACAGACGCGGTTGGTGGCGGCATTATCTGGATCAGTGCTGGTTCACTGTACCACCTAGCCATGAGTATTGGGCTCCATCGAGATCCTGTACATTTCCCCAAGATAGGACCATTCCATGCTGAGCTGCGCCGACGTCTCTGGGCGACCGTCTTAGAAATCTCACTCCAATCAAGCCAAGATCTTGGGGTGCCGCCATTGTTTTCGCCGAATGATTACAACACAGAGTTACCTGCGAATGTTGACGATGCAGATCTTAGCGAAGACATGAAAGAGCCGCCTGTCTCCAAACCAGTAACCACTTTTACGCAGACGTCACTTCAGCTTCTTCTTATGAAAACTTTTTGTACACGGCTGGAAATCGCGAAATCTGTAAATAGCTTTCGTAATGAGACTTCATATGAAGACACGCTGCGTCTTGCTTCCACGTAAGTTCAGGAAACTTTTGATCCTTCTGTACTTCCTTAATTAGGATATCTCAAATAAACCGGCTACTAATCATCTAAAAATGAATGCTGATTATTATTATTTCTTAGTCTTTCAACCGCGGTTCGTTCAAATTCGGCATTGCTGCAATCCTTCCTAGCATCGTCCTCGTCCCGAAAGCCCACGCCATTTCATATCAAGCTTCACGAGCTCTACACCGCACCCTTCCTGCTATCCATACATAGCCCTTACGCCATCAAAGCCAAAGTCAATCCTACGTACTATTTCTCTCGAAAAGTCTGTCTCGAAGCGGCTCTGTCCATGCTCGCACCAGCAATCAAACTTCCCCAACAATCAGGCTCCGAGCAACCCGATGACTGGGATTTATATTGGTGGACATCCAGTGGAGTAACTAAAGACAATGCAATAGTGGCGTATTGTGCTGTCGCCCTGGAATTAATCCAGCAATTGGAAGAAGAGCCACCACTTCCTCTATCCAGCAGCACGCCGACACCTCAGCAAGCACAGATGTTCCGTGTGATCCAGGGTGGCAGGGACTGGGCCAGAAATCGGATTCTTCGAGGTGAAACCAATGTAAAAGGTCATTTATTCGTATCATGTCTTTGTGGTCAGATCGAAGCCATGCAACAAGGCACGTCAACCCATGACGGAATTGTTAAAGAGGCACAAAAGAGTGTAGAGTTTTGTTACCAGCTTCTGAAAGACCGCTTGGCGAGCCAGGAAGCGAAGATGAATGAGGAAGCTGAGCAGAATCTGGGGTTGGAACCTACAGCGGATATACAGGATGTGAATTGGGAAGTCATGGTAAGTTGTTGATATCGAAGATTTTGGCACTTTTTGCTGACGTGTGCTGCGCAGATGCAAGATGCTAGTATGGGTTTTGACATGCCCGATGAATGGATCTTTTCTGGTTGGGAGAATAGTAGTGCTTGGGCATAGATCTGCTATCCTTCAGTTTTTGTAACATCATCTGTATGGTATATGACTAGATGGACACTTAATTTCTAATGAAAGATATTTGAAGATGAAGTCGTGCACCAGCGATCTACGTTCCGCACTTACTTTATCATGTCAGGCATCTCACCAAAATCAATCCTTGATGTTTCCCCTGCGGCCGAGCAAGAACATAGAATCAAATCAACTAGCCACCCATAACCCCAAAGTCACATAACGACGCAACAACAACAACGACAAGCCTCCAAAGAACACACTCAATGTAATCTAATGTTGCACATCTCATCTCCAATGCTATAAATACCATTCATTCTCCACCGTATCCTCCTCCCTCCCATTGGGACGTATCGGTAAATCAAATCAAACATAGTAACCCATCTATTCCGCACGAAGCGCGCTGCGCTTTCGCCCAACTCGATTCAAGACCCGGTTCTAGATCTGAGGAAGAGAAGCCTTACTGAGCTTTGTTGCATATCTATTCTCGCGACCTAAAAATATAGATAGATAGATAGATGTATGTATGTATGTATGTATGTAGGTAGGTGTTCTAGACTATGTAACGCCAAGGGCCTTCTTTGCATACATACATACATACATACATACATACATACATACATACATACATACATACATACATACAAGAACCCACCTTCCCTTCCCCACAACACAACGAGGCTCAGCCTTTTTTTTTTTCCTTCAACCCCCGGAACTGAAACATACGAGTGGAAATCATTTGGTCGCGCGATGATATCATGAATGGATGGCAATTAGTTATAAAAGGATGTTAATTTAGAACTACGTACAAGGGGGGGAAGGAAGGAAAAGGATACCTTCTGTTGCATATCGCAATCTTGGGAAGCTAAAAATATGAGAGAGATATAGGTTACTGAATGAATGAAGTATGTAGGGTAAGTTAGTTAGTTTTTCGAGAAATTTAGATTGTACATCCATCCATCTACGTACAATCAATCTACTGTATGAACCGACTGGGTGGGTGGTGGGGTAAGGGGGTGGGTCGGTGGGGCGTAGTACGTACTGTATTGGGTATGGAAATCAGAGGATGGAACGGAAGAGCGAATGAGACGAAGAGGAGCTTCTAGAATGCGTGTCGCGGGGGGTGTTTGCGGTTTGTGGGGAATAAGTGTTTGCCGCGCGGGTGTGGATGCTTTTTTTGTCAATTCATAGAACTACGAGCTGGAGAGGAGGGCTTGGTTGGGGGCTTGTTGGGTTGTCGGCTGGGCTGGATTGGACTGGACTGGGGCTGCGGATGGAGGTGGTGTATCGGCCGAGAGAAGGGTTGAGGATGAATGAATGAACAGATGGATAGATGGATAGATAGATAGTTGCGAGAGTAGGAGTAGACGAGGTTGTAATCGGGGTCCAGGGGTTTCCGTCTACT